>CAAKHB010000456.1:105667-148308 GCA_901007665.1 Aeoliscus strigatus
TAAACATCTTGAATGGTAAGCCTTGAAGCTCCGTCCAAAAACACCTCGAGTGGGAGAGAATGCGCTTTAGTGCGAGCTGTGCCGGTTCAGACACACAAACAAAACAAAAGATCCGAAGTGGGAGCAGCGTGATGAGCTTCCGTCGCGCAAATCTGCCCCGAAAATAAAATGCTTTGTTGGGGTCGAGGTAAAAGATGGAAAGGTAATTCACGGCCACGTTCACACTGCAGGTGTTAAACGCAGCGTCAGACTCCAGGTTGAACACTCTACGGCCCCGACGTGGCCCGATGTGTGTATGCAAGTCAACATGTTACTGCACATGTGAGTGTGTGTGTGGGTATCGCTTTTGAGGTTATCGTACAATTGAAGCCAATAAAAATATAATATAATATAATATAATATAATATAATATAATATAATATAATATAATATAATATAATATAATATAATATAATATAATATAATATAATATAATATAATATAAAGAGAATAGGGTTAATGAATTTGTCTGAAATGGTTTAGGACTTTACATGGGTCGGATTTGAAAAAAAAAAAGTATTTCTGGTGCTCTGTCATAAAAAAAATGAAAAGTTGAATGATGGAATTAAGATTATAACAGAAACTGAAGAAATGTGCAAATACATAGATGCTATTCCCCCCTAAACTTTTGGTTGGTGACATTTGTCACTTCCTGTGGTAAGAAGTGGTATTTTTTAGACATTCCGTCTCACTGATTAGCGACATACCAGCAGCTTTACACATTACTATTGAGTTAGAAGTCTCAGTCTGTCTATGAAAACCTGGATCTAGACGACCTATTGTAATATTCTGACCTATACCTACTCCACAGGATGAGTCCGGGATCTCAGTTAATCATGGATTTTTAATCTTAATCTCTGTGCTGTGTTTGAATTATTGAGCACATTTTATCTCACTGACGTCGACAGTGACTGTATACAAACGTTTACCGGTGCTGTACATTCACCGCTGACAAGTAATGAATGTTGAATCGACATGTTGAAACAATTCCAAGGCCAGGCTGAGTGTCTGCATCAGCATCTGATCTAACCTTTGCATCATGCAGCAACACGGCTGTCACCTAGCAACATCGACCGATGTGACTGCTGTCACACATCAACAAAAATATTGGTTGTAATTTGTTTACTATTTACTATTTAGCTGTTAAAGCTATTAGTTGTTATTTATCTATTCGTACTAATAAGAAACAATTTCCTCCATTCTCTTCACAGCTAAAAAAAAAGAAAAAGATATAAACTTAATCTTGATGGGTTGGGGCTGCCAAGGATTCACCCGCTGCATCCTCCATATTCAGGAGAAAAAATCTGCATTTCTCAGTCACATTTGACAAAGCACTGAAAATCCGACATCCCTGTCACGCTGCTGTGACACATCCAGTCTAGAAATGCAGCTTTTGAAGGATGAATTGGACACCGGCTGTTGCAACATCTTGACCTTTTCCCCACGGAAGAAGCTCGAAAGTCTGACAAACGACTTGTTTTGTTGAGCGTCTGTGAGGACGGTGACGACCGGTGACGACCGGTGACGACCGGTGACGACCGGTGTCGACCGGTGACCAGCTGATCAACATCAAGTCTGACTGCTCTCATTGTGAACTTTAATACCCAGGGAACCTCCTTGTTGGGCTTTAATGAAGATCCAAAGTTAATTGCTGCCTTCTAACCCCAGATACTCACAATGACTTCTCATTAGAACGGTTATTTGCCTTCTCCAACATGAATTATAAATATATTTCATAACTTACTGTAGGGTACAGCACGGGTTCAGTCATTCTAATGTCGAGGCAGTGGCAGATCGCTTTCATTACATTGGCCTTTACTCATCCACTCTTCATCATACAGCCGTATTCTGTGTAATCTCTGTCCGCTGCTCACAGACGTCTGCTTCTGCTGCTCCCCAGTGCAGCGGCACCGTCTGCCTCTGAGGATTTGACGAGAAACTTCTTTCAAAAGTAATTAATTTCTCTGAACCTTGCCTTCTCCCTGACTGGCCGCCCACTGACTGCGGGCCTTTGCCTCGCGAACACGAACACTAATCGCTCACCAATTTACCTCTAATTGGACACAGTCGAGCGGCGAAGGCTTCACGCGCACATTTCGGCAACGGCTCCGAACTTTCATCCCGCTGATTTAGCGTGACTCCGTGGCTCTGTCCGACAGCTGAAAGCCATCAAACCAAATCCCTCTCCAGCTCCTTTAACCTTCCCCCTGTCTCCGTCTGTGGCTGTCAGCTCAAGCTAATACCTACGGTCTGGTCAGGATGGTTTCTAGACTAAATAAAAAACACAGGAACAGCATGGACATTGGAACTGTCTCCTCCCTTTACCTGAGTGTTCGTCTGAATGAAGACAGACGGGTGCCATGGAGTCGTGGTTTCAAACTGTCTCCTTGGCATTGTCTCATTTTCCACAGGCTACAACTTCACATCAGACAGCGTGGCAAACACAGAGAAAAAAATCCTGACGTACCATCGCATCGTGGAGGCTTTTCGTTTCGCTTACGCCAAGAGGACGTTGCTCGGGGACCCGGCGTTCCTGAACATCACAGATGTAAGGTCACGATCTCTGCGTCAAATATTTCTGCTCTTCTTAAGCCTGATTCATGCTTCTGCACCAGTGGCAAATACTGTAGAACGGTCCAAACGGTGAAAGTGGAAAGGCGAGCGGAATGTCATGCTGATCGAGATCTGTCACTTCGAGTAAAAAAAAAGAAAACACCAATAAAGTCATGAAGGACTAAAGGCATTTTTGTAAATTGAGAAAGTGAGGGGAAAATGATGCCCATCTTGTTTGTGTGCCTCGGTAACAAGATCTGCTCACTCTTAATTGCTATCGCTTGATGTAATCAAAGAAAAACACTGATAACCGCAACAAAAACTGAAGACAGTATAAATGCTATGACTTGACTGGTTTGCGTCAGTGCAGAGGCATAAATCCAGCACCAGCTTGTTGTTCTTCATTTTCCAGCTTTGCGTATTAAACGAACAGCGACAATAACGTCTACAAATAGCTCAGCTCCGCAGTGGTACGTGAGCCGGGATGTCACAGCCCTCGGCATCTGTCCGTCAACTCCACACAGCCGCTCTAGTCGCGGCACGTGACGCACGCAGGACCAATCTGTTATCGCACCCAGTGATTGCTGGCTCACCGCCATCCCAACCTGCTGCCATACGTCGTCTGCCCCAGACTGACGTCAAACGTAGATTGCAGCTCAGATTGATCGAATGGGTTCACGTCTGCGTGAGTTGAAAGTCCTCTGAGTCGTACACAGATGCCAAAGGACGTGTCGTCTGCCGGTGAAAGAAGCCAGGGGAGGTGACGCTGTTTGATGAGATGGATGTGGGACGCCACAAAACAATCTAATTAACATCTGCACACACCTCAATGACAATAATTGATCCTGTTAATGTTCCACGTTCTCCTCCGAAGATTATCTACAATATGACATCGCAGCACTTTGCCGATGACCTCCGGGAACGGATAACGGATTCAACGACACATCCCATGAACTACTACGAGCCAGAGTTCTACCTGCCTGAGAACCACGGGACCTCACACATCTCCGTAGTGGCAGAGGATGGAAGTGCTGTGGCGGCCACCAGCACCATTAACCAATTGTACGACGTTTGGCCATGATGAATCGTAATTCTGATGATTAGTCGACCCGTCGTGTGGCTGTGTGTCTTCTCTTATTCCAACGGTTGGTGTTCTTGTGCAGTTTGGGCTCCAAAGTCATGTCGAACTCAACAGGGATCCTCCTCAACAATGAGATGGATGATTTCAGTTCCCCGCTCATCACCAACGGCTTTGGAGTGCCTCCTTCACCCAACAACTTCATCAGGCCAAGTTAGATTAAAACCAACAAACACACACACACACGCACGCACACACACACACACACACACACACACACAAGTGTTCTCATGAAGCTGTAACATCGCCTCATTGTTCTCGACCACATTTCATTCAGCCTTGTCCCTCTTCAGTCTTCAGATTACCTTAGAAAGGTCACGCTCTTCTCTCCTTTGACTTGAATGTCGACTTAAATCCCCTTTATGTTCTGTCCAAAGGGAAACGACCAATGTCTTCTATGTGCCCGACCATCCTGTTTGACAAAAGCAACAATGTAAAGATGGTAGCAGGGGGCTCAGGAGGAACGAAGATCACAACGTCTATCGCTCAGGTATTGTCGACGACAACTCGCGCGGCCAAAGGTCAAAAGTTCATGTTGTTTCTACAAACAGCAACAAGGTTATCAAGCCTGTTTGCTTCCTGGTTGGTTGGCGCCTTACAGGTGATCCTGAATGCACTGTTCTTCAACTACGATCTAAAGAAAGCTGTTTCAGACCCAAGACTCCACAACCAGCTCAGTCCCAATACCACCGTGGCAGAACCGGACTTTGACAAAGTGAGTGTGAAAATACTGAGACATGTGAGGGACGATACTGAGTGGCACTCGTCAGGATGTACGTTATCAGCATACCACAGGATTGTAGAGAAACTGCTGAGGTTCCTCTCTGTTCACACTCGTGAATGTAATGAATTCAGTGGTAACTGCTGAGATATCGTTTCCTTTTTTCAAATAACCCCTAACAGACACTTAACTGTTGATCCACCTGTTGACTAACTTCTTTCTGCTGCGTTGCGTCCGTTTTATAGAACGTCCTGGATGGTTTGGCAAAGAAAAACCACGAGACGGAGTTCCTCAGATCCACAGGAGCCGTGGTGCAGGCGGTGGTTCGTCAAAAAGACGGACTCCATGCTCAGTCAGATCCTCGCAAGTGGGCGTATGCCGCGGGCTACTGAGGTCACAAACACGAGACTGGGGGACTTCTGGCACCCGTGATATGAGCTGAGAGATTAGAGACTTGTGCACCGATTATTCTCTCATTAAGTTCAAATAATACCTCTGCACTTCATAAAACAGATCTCAGAGAACAGACCGCTGATTTCCTGCTGTGTCCTTGTTTAGAAAATGCATCTGAAATGATTATTCTGTTTGTTTGTGTGTGACTTTGTTATCTTGCCGTCATCCTGCACTTTTGTTCACGCTGTGGCAAAACCGTGTACAGTTATTGCCTATTTATGATGCACATTTGTAAATCATTTAGATGTGCAGATGTTTCCTGGGTCTTTGTGCATGAAAAACATTGTCATTGTCACCTACACGGTCATTATTGAAACATTAACATGAATGTAAAGTTTCATGGAGCAAAAGGGCCAAAACAATCAGACCGACTGCAAAAACCCAAAAACTTGCTTAGAAAATTACAAATACATACTATTATTTCAAATTATTATTATTATCATAATACAATGTAAACAAAATTCCACCCGACCATTTATTGTTTTGGCTCTTGAATAGCCAGGATGAACAAGTATGAGTTGGAAATATTTGTTTACAACTGACTGACCTAGTTATATGAAAAGAAGACTGTAAGAACTCAACTCTACATCCAACCTCAGAATAATGTCGCTTTAAGTTCAGTGAGTCCTCTTTGGTGGAGTCAAGGTTGAACGACATGTGTACCTGCACGTCACCAAACTGTGAAGTTCCTCTGCCCGCATGCTGGTGCAGGAGCTGCAGGAGTTTAAATGCCAAAATAGAGAATCCTGCCCAGATGGAACAATTCAGTGAAATACAGTAACAGTACAGAACAGTAACAAAACGTATAAAATCATTGCACATGAAAAAGAATAAATGGTGTGAAAATGGGTGGGTGTATGGCAAGAACTAAACAAGATGTCTCCTTTAATCTGCCGTTATACAGACTCCTGACACTGCAGCTGGGAAGTCACAGCTGGTGCAGATTATCCCATTTTTCACAAAACAAAGACCACGCTGCTTCAGACACAGTCAAATGTGTATCTTGTCGTAACTCACATCTAAAGCCTCAAAGGAAAACAGAGCAGAATCCACTTGAGAAATCATTACTAATTCATCAGTCCCAGCTGAAGTGGAATCTTCAGTGTCGTCCTGCTGCAGAATGACGCTGGATTGCAGCAGATTCGTACTCATCACACGACGCTAGCAACCAGAAATGCAGGTTCAAAGAAAAGAAATGAGCATGAAACATTGATTGAGAAGTGTATCACTCAGTGACTCTTGCTTTATTGTCGCAACACACACTCACTTGAAAAATGCATGATTTCACCAAAAACACACGGACATATAAAAACTGAAAAATAGCACGCGATGACATTTGTCGATGTAAAATTACACTAGTACGTTTATTCATTATGAATCGACCATTTTCACATAGAAAATCCGACAGTGAAACTGTAATATGAAACATATTTGTGTGCGATCTCATCTAAGTACTTTCACATTAAAAGTTGAGAAGACTTGAACATCTCCTTTTTACGTGGCTCAGAACATCCGTGTGTGTAGATTGATCATTTATACCAGCTGTCCCTAAGGTTTATAACAGAATTGTTAGTTTGTGGTATAAAAAGTACAAAACATTTGTACAAAAACCTTCTACGTTAGCAGTGTTGTTAGAGAAAAGAGCCAAGAAGCATTTACAAACTAGAGCCTCTTAGAATTATTACCTACTAAACAAACTGCGTTCATCCATTATCAATGGATGTTACATTCCTCCCATCTGGGACCCATTTGCCATCAGGGTCCCATCACCAACCAATTTGTGTTAAACCCTGTCGGGCCTGAGCCCCAGATAAACATCTGAGATGAGTCTCGCATGAACGTGTTGCAAACTGGTTCAGACTGGATTTTCAACAACCTCCACGTTTGTGACAGTTTAATATGTGATGTGACTGAAAGTAAGTCACCTTGGAGAAAAGCATCATCTACAGTATGTTCTGTGTGGTTTGTTTGACCTTCAGTCGCCATGTGACCACATTGGAATGGACTTTTCTGGATACATCTTAATAAATGTATGTTTTGGGGTTTTGTTAAATCAACATGTCACATCTTCTGTTCACGCCTTTGGCATGTTCCTTACTGAGGCCCCCGGGTGAGTCACTGAGTGTCCGCGCGCAAAGGTGACGCCCCCTGGGGGAGGTTAGGGGTCAGTATCCCGCTGACACTCCCATCTTCCTCTTGTCTGTTGCCGCCACTATGCAACCGTCCTCCTTTTCCACAGCGTTCACCACATTGAGGAAATACTTCCAGTCTCCGACTTTGTGTCCGAGAGCTCTGAGGCCGTCGATGACCGTCTGAGTACACAGACACATTAAAATCCACTTTAGATTATGTTTACGCTTCTCTCCAACCGACTCCATTAAAGGAAATAGAAAAGTTATTGATTAGATCATCTGGTGTGGAGAGGTGGAGCTCCACAGAGGGACCCAAAGACTTGGAGCGCATGGAAGTGAAAGAATATTATAAAGTAGAATTACAGACCTAATAATACCTGATTTGATGACGATACATTTCAGAGGAAGTTTTGAAGAATCCAATGTGTGTGTGTGTGTACTTCACCTTGTCAAATCCTGGCTCGAAATTAATTTTGTTCTTGGAATCGACAAAGACTATTGGAGCAGCGATGGCCTCTTTCAGATCCATGCCGAGCCACAGGTGATTGATTATCGACTGGCGGAATGAGAGGAGACTCATGCAGGCAAACAAATACGGAAGCAGACAAAAAACCAAAAACAAATGTGCAAACAGAGTTCAGACGTGTTACCAAGGCCACCGCCGAGGTGATCATGCTTCCTCCGGATCCACCAATCACCAGGATTCCTCCGGATTCAGACTCCAGTATTGTTGGCGTCATTGAGGAGGGAGGCTGCTCGCCTACAGAGACACTTCTCGTCAGGCACAGCGGCGCTCACGCTGAAAGCCAGTGTTTATGTGTGCGACTTTACCGGCCCTCACTGTGTCTGCTCTCCCGCAGAAGTCAGACAGCTCGTTGTTGAGGATGACGCCTGTCCGTGGAGAATAAACGGCTCCTCCGAATCTAAACCACAACACAGCGGATGTTCATTGTGTCAGTAAATGGTTTCCCTCGGTGACAGCTGGAGGAGTCGTCCTGCTCACAGTTGGTTGATGGTGCTGGTGGCAGAAACGGCCAGTCCGTCTTCATCTACCACCGACACGTGTGTCGTCCCAACGTGATCGGGGGGAGGTGTGACGTTGTAGTAGTGGGAGTCGCTGTAGGTCCGGTTTGGAGAAATCCTCTTCCTGATGCAGTCCGTGAAGAACGGATCAATCAAATGATCAGCTCTCTGAGAGACAAGCGATCGGAAAAAAAGACATTGACGTCCCGTGTTATCCTGATTATCTGGATTCTTCTTTCTCTGTCACTGATTTTGATTTTTAGATTACTTCTATTTTCGTATTAAAGTGTAATACTGCTGTATCAAACACTAACACTAAACCCTAAGCCCCCATTTTCTGGGTCTTTCGTCTTTCCCTAACCCAAAGCCCTCCGATTTTAGTGCGGTTTAGTGTTTGTCTTAACATAACCCTAAGCGCCCATTTGTTAATGTCTTGCAGTCAAATGCTGAACTTCTTTTTGAGTTGTGTCTGTAGTTTGGGAAAATGTCCAAAGTAAAACTTGTTTTTTACAAATGTGTGACAACACTATGAAAGAGAGGGGTCTTGTTTCTCTCAGAGAAAGTTGATGAAATGTTTCAGCACATTCAGCCTTGAACTGTTCAGTTAAAAGGAACTAGTCTTTGTAAACAAGGATATATTCACTTCCTGCTGGGAATTCTTCATCCGTGCACACGGTCCAAATGGTCTTGGTCCTATTCTCTCTGTCACATGTATATCTAAGAAAATCTACCTCCTCCCCATCACCATCTGCTGATTGGAATGTTCCTGGTGACTCATCCGATGGGTTCCGTCTCCATCTGCTGGCTCTGCTCCATCATGGTTTTTACAGCAGATTGATGGGCTCAAACCATCACTTCTCTTGTCTCATTAAGGCAAAGAATGTTACTTTTCATTCTCACGTCTCCTCACGACGCATATTTTATTTTTTTTACCCCCCCCCCAAAAAAAAACCCAATTTCTCCTTTATAAACTTAGATCCAAACCTTTTTGTCGTTAAAGACAGGATCACAAATGCTCCTCCGTTGCCCGTTGGCAAATTTCGCCGACTCTATGAATTGATGGTACATCTGAATCTTCTGGTCAGCATCCGAGGAGTTTGACTTTATGTGGAAACCTGGAGAGAAAGAGAGAGAGAGAGAGACGCAACAACCCCCATGAATCTATTTTGATGTTCAAACTCAAAAATAGCTCACACATGCAGTCAGTCTACACGGACAAGTCATCACGATACCTTTCATTATCTTCAGAATGAAGGCAAGCAGGGCGCCCCCAGCAGGTGGAGGAGGGATGTGCATCCGTGCCTTCCCCAGAGGAACCGTCCATGCATCATCCACCCGCACTTGGAAGGACTTCAGATCTTCCATTGTCAATGTCCCACCTAGAAGCATTAACAAAACTCAAGTTTCACTGAGGTTTTCTTTGAACGTATTCACAATACTTACTAGTACGTTTTTAACTTTGCTTTTCCTGTCTGTTTCAGTATGTCTGCCCTCAGTTTGACGCTGCAAATGAACCAACCTGCAGCTTTAATGTCTTGGATTAAGTCCCGTCCGATCTTGCCGGTGTAGAAGGCGTCTGCCCCCTGAGCTGCGACAGTCTCCATGGTCTCAGCCAGCTGTGGGAACTTCACGACGTCACCTGTGCTCAAAACCGTCTTGTTGTTGTTGCAGAAAACTTCACTGTAAAAGTATAGGGCAATAAAGAAAATAATATAACAGCATAAATATACAGATACATGTCACAAAAACACACACATCCACATGAGGAACATTGTGCTGCAACTTGCAACTTTATTTTTATTAAAGTTTTTTTATTATTTATTTTTAGAATTTTATTCTAGTACTTTTCTTATTTAAATAGTTTGCCATATTTTTTTCACTTTTACTTACAATACTTTATTGTAATTTTGCTTTCTGAACCCTGAATGCCCCCAGTGTCTATCTATCTATGAGTGACATTCATATTATACATTTAATCAGTCACGTAGATGCTCAGTCGTGGGTGTGCTGCAGGAATTTGTTCCTGAATTTGTGCATTCACTCTCACGGCATCCGAGGAGAAAATGTTGTCAGTGAGGCTTCACACTGCAGTGAACCATCAACTAACCGCTGTCATTTTGGCATTTAGGGAGC
This sequence comes from Aeoliscus strigatus, assembly GCA_901007665.1. Classification (NCBI taxonomy): domain Eukaryota; kingdom Metazoa; phylum Chordata; class Actinopteri; order Syngnathiformes; family Centriscidae; genus Aeoliscus; species Aeoliscus strigatus. The sequence continues at coordinate 115,860 of CAAKHB010000456.1, forward strand.
AAGAACTGCTTCAACCCGGTCAAACCTTGCTCCTGACACCGTTTTGGTGTAAAGAACGCTGGTGGGATGACAACGTCATTCTCCAAAAGTGATAAAATAATCTTAATAGGTTCATGCTGCTGGAACCACTGACACTGTTTGACCCTGAAATTCTCAGAGTAAAAACTTAACACATGAGTTATGTAAAATTTTGAAACCAAAGTTAAGCTTTATTGCACATAGACATGTTTCTTGTGCCCTCAAACACGTCTTGTCGTGGTTCTAAGGAAGACGTCAGTTTGGTATCTTTGCCAAAAGATGGGAAGAACAGTGATTGATTGTACCAGAGGGATGAAGTTTCCACTCTGTCTTTCACAAGTGGCAACTGAAGAAGTCTGCCGAGATACGGAGACACAGGGAGTCCCTCCCTGGCCAGTCTGATGGTCGGTTGGAAGAGCTTGGCCCACGGCAGCCGGCCGTACTGTTTGTGAACGGCTTTGTAGCCCCAAAGCTCCCCTGGAACGCCGATCCACTGGGGCCCTGCGATGTGCACGAGGAATACATCAGTGATTGTGATGAAGGGTGAAATGAAAGAAAGAACGGGGTCGAATTCTTGTCAAAACATTAAAAACTGTAAAGAATTCCATCATGAAATCCATCCCCAATGTGAGCTGTGAGTCAAAATACAGGTCTTGAGCAAATGGACTGGTGTAATAAATGTATAACACTATCAATAATCTGTCTGTACCTGTTGCAAATCTGAATGTGGTGGAACAGTCATTCAACAGGTTGCGTTTGAACTCTTGGGGGACGGTCTCTCTGAAGTTGTAGACTGTCGCTTTTCCTGGGAAGGAAACATGAATTGAAGGAAAACATGTTTGATTTGGATGTTTGATAATGAATTTAAATCACACAAGTGGAACTCCACCTGTTTTATTCCAAATAGTGATTATAGAGCCTCCACCAATCCCCATGCTCTGAGGGTTCACCACAGACGTGCACAGAAGTGCTGCGATGGCGCCATCTGCTGCCGAGCCACCCTGCTGGAGCATCTCCCTGGAAAAACAAATCACATCTCATATCTCAGCCTGGAATTGTGAGAAACACTCGACACTAAACTGGCCACACACAGACTCGTGTGTTCATGTTCTATATCCTCACACCACTCTCACTGCACATCTGTTGGGCAACAGGGGCAAGTTCAGACCACGTCGTGTTCCGCTCTGAGGAACCACGCCAACGGGGCTGGTAGTCATGGAGCTCATTTGTTTTCTAGTAGTAGCTGTTATGCTGCTCATAAAAGGAACATACTACAAATAGGACTGAAATCAGCCCCAAACGGTCTAAAATCCTGGGTAAAGACTTTTCACTTCTTGTGTGCTCACGCAACAGCAATCTTTGAATTTGCACTGTATGTTCCATTTAAAGGATTATTGTCATGCTGCTCTCTTATATTTTATTCTCCACTTCAATCCACTGTTTTGTTTTATTTCTTCTGAGCTGCTTCCAAGACAAGCTGACTTTCACTTCTTCTCCTCTGGTGCAACATGTGTTGAATATTCCATGCCATCAATGCACCTTTCCAACTTAATTCTACTGCAGAACAAAGGACGCGTGACTAAATCTGAACTGTCTATTCAGCAGAGAGGTTGGCAGCAGGGGACTGTTCACTGTGACAACGGGAGGCAGGTTCTAGACCCTTCTTTCTTGTCTGAAGGCCTGGCTTGAAGTTGTACTGCCTAACTTGTCATGATGCTCATTTGCACATGGCACACACATCGAATGCTCTCGGTAGAATGTGTCATCGCTGTCCACTGTGGGACAGATACTTCGTCACAGTCATCTCATTAATCCCTCAGGAAAGGGGGACTTTCATTCAGCGTCCTCAATGGCTTCCATCCTTGTATAGACATGTCGCCTGTTGCTTCAGTGGGACTGTGTAACTCAGTCATGGGGTGTGATTGTCTCTTGCTGTGAAATGAACCCCTGATGACTCTTGGCAGAGGACAGGAAAAAGAAAAAACCTCAACAACTGAACACAAAGGCCGGAAGTGCTACATGCACATTCCAGTGATGAAGGCCACCTTTTATGTATCGACAGAAGCTGTTATGTCGTAAGATTGATTAGATTCACACTGTGTTTCACCGCTGAACAAACAACTGCATCAAAGACGGTCTCATCGTCCCACGTAACAGATGCTAACATCACTCAGTGGCTCTGGCTCCTCTCTCAGTCAACATGACAGTTTGGAGAGTGCACACACACACACACACTTGTGTGTGGGTATTATCTCCTCAAACACAGCCGATCAAATCTCTTAAACTGCTTATCCCATTGCAGGTTTTGTCTCGCCTACAACACAGAGAGGTAAAGCCTGACAGTCTGCTGAGCAGCCAAGAAAAACATGTACTGATGTGTGCGCAATAATAAAAAAAAAACCATCCACTCACACAGCAACAGGTCCAGTGACACAGAGAATGACCAGATCTGAGGGGAAAATACACGTTTGTACTCCACTGGATGTCAGGACCCCAGGGGTTGTACGAGTAAATCAAACTATTTCATCAAATTAACCCAATCTCCGAACTCCAACCATGGACATGGACCATGAAACGTTGCGTGTACAAATTCAGACACGTTTTCCTCCAGTTCCCAAAAACTTTACCTGGAAAAAAAGGGGGGAAAAATGAAGAAGCATTACCTGCCGATCTCGGAGCAAACTTGGGAGTCCGCAGCAACAGCCGCATGCTTGAAGCTGCCGCTGGAACATCTGTCCGCCAGAGAGGCGACACACAGAAAAACCAGAGCAGCGGCGCACAGGAGCGCGCACAGGACGCAGCAGCACACCAGCCAGGGCCGAGATCTCGCCATGACTGCGGAGGAAAGTGTGCAGACCGCTGCCGCAACTCTGCGCACAAATTCGTGCTCAATGCTCTGTGGTGAAGTTGGATCGCCCCCCCCCACACACACACACACGCCAGCAGTCTTAACTAACCTCCCACAGCCAGTTCTTAAGCAGGAGGATGTCACTTAGGGATCATCGATAAATTACTAACTGAAAAATGACAAACTCTTCTGCTGTTGCTCTTTAAATAAATAACAATTAAAACACATGGCACTGTTGTCAGCATTGTTGCTGTGCTGCATTAGAATTATTTCGGATAGACACATAGACTATTCACAATCTTGTTCTTTTCTTTTAGATCTGTTTTTCCCGCAGTAGAGATCATTTATTCTTTGAGGTTCCATGCACTTCCATGGTCCAGCATGACTCCAGTCAGTATGTGTTATTATTTCTACATTTTCTCTGGAAAAAAACAGCAGTAACCCTCGTTCTGGTTGAACATCCTTGAAGGATATATCTCATTTCATGTGAACACTTTGAGCTGTACCACTGATGGGAAGACAGGGTTTCACCTGGATGGATGGATGGATGGAATTCCTAAGAAGATCCAAATGTGTATGCAACACTAGAAGTCAGTCCACACGAGGGTGTTTAAAGTGACATGTTCATCATGGCTCCTGCTCTGTGCCTGAAGTTTCAGCCAACTTATTGAAAACCAACTCCGCTGTTCTCAGCCTCCTCTGCAGCGTCAGGAACAGATACCAATGCATACATTTGATAAATAAACCTCATCGTCAGTCAGAGCTTCTTGGTGACTGACCAGGTTACACAAATACTCGTTGTCACATTTGTCACTGCTGTGCAGGATGTGAACTCAGTGTCGGTGACACCGCGGACACAGGAGTCTTAGTTTACACTGATGAGTTACAGATGCTGAAAACCAAAGTTAAATATAACTTCTTAACTGTTGTCAAACGTGAACCCAGATCCTCCAGGTCCGTCTGTCTGTTAGAGGAAGAACCACGTGGATGAAGGGAAGTGGTCTTATTAAACCAACTGAAGACAACTTGAGCATTAATCGATGAAGGATCATATTATTTGAGACAATTGGTCGTTTTTAACTCATTGACTGTGTTGCATGATGTTTCTTTATTCAAGTTCTTGCTAAATATGCTCCTCTACTTCTCGGCTGAACCACGAGAAGAACATGATGATGTCACCGACATCTCATCATATCTTATCTGCATGTTTTGTGAAGCTCAGTGATCTCGACTGGTGAAACTTGGACACTAGGGGGAGATGGTGTGTGTGTTTTGAAACCTCATGTCTGCTGTGAAGATCCCACAGTGGGGTCTGTGGTGTTTTTTCAGAATATTTTAATGATATTTCTCAGTAAATTATTACAGAAATGGCATTACATATTACAGCTTTATTCAACTGGCTTGTTAAGCTAAAGGTTTTATGTTCAGTCATGAAGAACATATAACAAAAAGCCAGTGTGACGTATTTTCAGTCTTCATCTTGGATGGTGCAGCAGCACATTTTGCAAAGGAAACTACAGTAGGTTGCTGTGCTCCTATAAATAGTTCAGTTATTATTCTGCCTTCCCTGCGTCATACAAACCCTGCACCCACCCAACCTCGTCCACAGTCACTCACATTCATCTCTGCCAGTTACTGTCATTTTAACTGAGATGGTATTTCATGACTCGTCATCTCTAACTTTCTTCAGGCGTGTTTTCATCCCTCAGCAGGAGAAGGAGCCTCTACTATTACTTGTCCCTCAGATTTCATCCCAATCAACACAATACAATCATCAATATATATTCTATATTTACTAATGTATCATTTGGATGATTCACAATTTCATCATGTCTGACATGAAACAAATAATTTATCACTGTGTTTCGAAAACCTCACATGAGGTCACACACTTAAAGTCACAGGCACAGAGATGAGTTGAGTCTAGCATCACCGTGGCAACCTCTAACTGCACCCTCTCAGACATCAAACATGCTCTGACTGTCGTCTTCATCTTCAACAATAACAATTCAGGGATGAGTAAGAGAGACTCTACTTCCCTTCTTTCATCTGCTACACTCACAATGGCGCCACCCGCTGAACCGCTCCAGCCTCCATTTACTATGATGAGACCATTACTAAAGTGGGTGGACACTTTAAGGGAATTAATACGTCCCTCGTACGGTTGTGGCTGATTGGAAATCTGCACATGAGCACACCCTCATGTTCTTACAACCAAACACTGGGTGGGACAAAATTTCATTTCATTTTCCTCACTTGACAGTGATGGAGGTGTCAGCTTCTCAAGAGAAATTCTTAGTTGTTTTAATATATTTTAGTACCTTTTCAGATAGCTTTTCTTCATATTTAAAGATACAGTGTTTGGAATTTAGGATGTTTTGCAGAAATGTCTTTTTTTTTCTTTTTTCTTTTCATTTTATGCATTGAGACAGCTCAGGGGTTCCAGCGGATCCCTGGTGATTGGATGGCACCCTCATATTTATACCAATACAGGGTAATTCACACCTTCAAATTAATACCTGACATAATGAATATTTAGTCACAGCTAAATCCTCTCCTCCTCTCATATCCTATAGTTTTCACAAGACTGTGTTAAATAAGCGTTCCCATTGCCCCCTCTCTTCCCCTCCGTCATTATTAACTCCTGCCAACATCCGTTCGTACGATGCTGTCTCTGTCATAGCTTCAATCCCGTTTTTATAGTCTGGTGGGGATGTACTTTTCCACAATGTGAGGATATTTCTGGCTGCTGTGATCATCCCGACCTTTATAACCGCAAAGTCATGTTTTCTGTTTTGTTTTTTTTTGGTTTTCCATTGTGTTTGGTCACCCAATAAGAATAATGTTGGCAAGACAGGTATCTCTTTCTCCAGAACCTTCCCCAGATGTTCTATTACTTCCACCCAAAAGAGCTGTATCAAACTACATTCCCATAGCACATGAAGGAAAGTCCCTGCATTTGTAGACATGTCTTCACCTCTCTATGAGTCATTCTGCCATCTTCAATTCAGTTCTTTGCACATGCGCATCGATAGAGGGAACAAACTGGCCAGACACAAAAAGTTATAGATTGGAGAGAAGTTTTAAAGAAAGTCTCAGCAATTCATCGGAACTATGGACAAATCTGCACCATGAGTTATTTCAGCAAGTTCACAAGTACATTCAGTACATGCATTATTTGGCCCAGGTGAGGGAGGAAGTGACAGGACTGCAATATGCATCTTCACCACTAGGTTCAACACACTGTTCCTTTAAAGGTGTAGTATGTGGTAAAGAGACACACCATCACAATGTGGTGATCGATACATTTGGTCACAGAAGAACTACATCCAATGCCGTTTGTTCTATGGAACACGAGGAGTCATTCATCTGATCAGACTCACTGAACGGGACAGTACAGTAGTTAGAGGGCAAGACCCTATCAGAGAAACACATTATTCACTTAACTAGACCGGCAAAGGTCAATTAGAAGGTGACATCAGGTATGAATCATTTGATGCAGTTCATTGGAGCGTTCAGGTCATTATCAGTCTCTCAATGACGAGACTTTCAGCTGAACTGGTGTTGTGGTTAATTTGTTTTAAAGATGATATCATGTTGTGCAGAGACGCCCCATTGGATGAGAGGCCCGTGTGCTTTGGGCGTTCACATGAGGGCGATCATTCTTTACCTTGTCGGGCCCAAGCTGCGACATGGTTAAATATTAACTCTGCTGATGAATCTTTCAGCAAAACCAAACTGCGCCAGGAGACTCGGGTTTAATCAAGAGCCAAGATGCACTCAGAGATAAGCCTGTGAGAAGAAGCCCTAAATAATAAATAAGTTATGCTACTAATTTCATGCACCACCGACCGCATACAAAGTTTCACAAACATTTACAAGAAATTATCTTTTTTTTTTTTTTGCATCTGCTTGCTCACATGTCCCTCATGTCATGTTCACCTGCTTTTTGCATTTGCTGTCAAAACTAGGAAAATTTCTATTTGTGCAAAAAAAAATTAAACACAGGATCTGTTGCCAATAATTCAGCTGTGTTTAGATGCTGAGCAGCAGCTGTTAAAGTTTCACCATCTGACCCCTCAGACAGTTGGAGGGCTAATTGAATGTGACATGGCCCAAATATATATACTTTTTTCTTTACTTTACTTCTTTCTTTGTTACAGTTGTCATTATTTCTGCACATTTTCCTCCCTGAATAGTACTGTTGATTACTGACCCCCTCTTTTTTTATTATTATTCTCCTCTGCTGACATTAAATGGGCCACATTCCTCCCTGAGGCCTGTATGTCCCCCCTGCTGCATCCCACAGAAGAGACAGAAAGAGACGGAGGAGAGCAGGGAGAGAAAATAAAGGCGAGACGTATAGAGAAAGAACATTTAATAATGTTAATGATACAGTCAAACCTATTAGAGGTGTCAGACACCACTGAACGCTCCACATCACATCAGAGTCACGACGAAACGGTGCTCGCAGGGCGATGTGACTGAAGGGGTTACACCTGATTACTGTACCAGAGATGCAGACGTGGCTCAGCATCAGTACCACTCGCCTGCACTTGATAAGATGACGTTAGCAGGGGAGTTAAAGCGGGCCGATGCTGAGTGGAGATACTCTGACTCTCCCTGGAGCAGAGGAGACACAGATGTCAGAGAACAAAAATTCCCTGCAGAGAGGAGGGCAAAATCTGCTCGTTTCTCAGAAAGCTGAGAAAAGTAGTTCGTGAGAGCCTGAGTGACTAATTGGCTCTGTGCATTAACATCATTACGTCCCTTTTTTTGCCCTGCATCCCTCGACATCTGCTGTGAGAATTATGACCCTGGGTGTGCAGATGGGCAAAGAGTGTTGGATTGTCACGATTTCATCCGTGTTTCTTCCATTGAAAAAACAGAGCACTCACACATTGTAGGCAGATTGCACATCATGCAACTACCTGGGTAAAACTACATTGACTGGATTTGAGCTAGGAAGTGTGTTTTTCGGGCATCACGTCCCAGTCACATGTTATATTCTACATGAGTCAGAGAAGTTGTCAAAGGTGTAAAAAAGGCAAAGACAAACATTATCTGTATGACAGAGGAGGATGTTGAATCGTGGAGGACAATCTCTCACATCCCCCACTACTCAAATACTAAGAAATAGGAAATAATGTGTTGATAAAATTAATGATACTCTTTAGTTTCATTGTTACTCTCTTCGTTGTGTTCTGGTTTATCCTAAACGCATGCTGATGATATAATGTGTTGGAAATTAAAATAATAAGAGTGTTTACTTTCAGTGTAACCCATCCTAAAGGCATGCTGATGATACATGTGTGTTAATTCCAAAGAGGTTATGGGACTATTTATAGCTCAGGTGACCTCCTGGCGGTGACATTTCACCAAACCACATTTGCCCATTTCTGCTTGGTTTCAAACACATCTTAGTTCATCATAGTTACTCCTTGAGATCTCGTCCAGGACAGATGACATCTTTTAACGACATCTTCTCCGTGCTCTGCTGATGAGAGAGGCTGAAATGGGCAGTTTGTGCTCAAATCAATCTCGAGCCAATCAGAAGGCTAATTACGCCAGAAATAATCTGATGTGACGTGCGTCTTCATGAACTTTGCGCAGCGCAACACATGTCGCCGCCTCCAAACTTGGCGGAGCGTCAGACTCTCGCATCCGGCTGCACTTTTCTCCTGCAAATATTCCATCAGCTGCTCCACCCTCATCATCAGCCGTTGTTGGTCGAGTGTGGATCCAGCTGCTCAACACCTGGAGGACTGCCCGTCCTTCCGCTGCCTCGACCTCCAGCATCTCTAGCCAGCGGGAGAAGGCGAACCATGAGCTCCTCGTTCCCCAAAAGTGAGTCCACCACATCTCTGCTCAGATCAACGGGACCAAACCGCAAGTCTGCGCACTCGGATCACGGTCCTCACCGCAGCCACCGCCACCATCACACCACCGGAGCTGCAGGCGGCGACGAGGCGGGCTGGACGGACGACTGCGAGACAAGTGCGCGGAGACCTCTGTGCCAGCCGAAGCATGCCAACTCCCGACACGTAGGTGCACAGAGAGCCCACCGGCAGGCGAGTCTCCTGGAGGATGCCCAGGAAGAGGCGAGACGCACTCGGCACCAGAAAGAGCGCAGCAAGTCCTGCAGGTCCAAACCCTCCGTCCACCACCACCACCACGATCCGACCGGAGCCGAACACCAGGGCGGCTCCCGGCCGGACAGGAGGACCTCAGCACCTCACCCGAAGAACACCGACGAAGCAGCTTTCTTCTTCGAGTCCAAGGAGAGAATCGTCAGCGGGTCTTCCTCCAGTCTGAACTCGGACTCACCTGCAGCCAGCGCACCTGTCCCACCGGCGCTCCGCCGCAAAGCCAAGAGACTGAGCACCGCGTCTGAGTGCGACTCCAGCCTGCACCCCATCGTCAAGTCAGTGTTTGGGCAGGTAAGGGGAGGACGTTAGTCACAGCCCGTGTGCCTGCTGTCTTTATCTTCCATTAAATAAATCAATCAATCAAATAAATACAATAAAAAAAAATAATTACAAATATAAAAAGGCAAAGCTGCACATTGAATCCAAGGACTTACATTTATGGACAGAATTACCATTGCCCCCCCCCCCCCATTCTGCTGCTGTCACACTGCAATTTCCCATTCTATTCAATTCTATTCTGGATGGAAAACAACAGCTCAGTGTTCTTGAGCGCCCTGGACAGAAATAAAAATGTCAACAAATTATAGTACGGTGGGAAAATAAATGATAAACGTACAATCAGGGTTGGATGGATGATGATTAATCAATAAGTAACAAATGCCAACAGCCACGGTCCAAGTCCAATCAGCTCCTTGGCATTTTGAAGTGAACATGTGTGTGTCACAGCTGCGATGCAGGTGAAGCTTGAGCCTCCTGGGGTGGGGGGGTGGGGGGCATTAAAAATGGATGTACGTTTTCATTCCAAATCTGGCTGCTGTATGTATCTGATATCCACCGGCGTCATGGCGGCGCGGCTGCAGTCGGTCATGCATCCTGATATGAATGCAGACGCTTTAATGGTGACTGTCACAGGATTCTCCACCGGGGGATCAACTTTCCCCCGTGTGGAAAGAACTTTTGACAGACACACACACACACACAAAGGTAAGTGAATTTTATCCACTGATACAAAAGCAGAGCTGACCAACGCTCGTCGGCACACAAAAGGAGTCTGTCTTCTTCCTCCCTGCGTCACCTGTTGACCCACTAACGCACCAGTCAGACTGAAGGGACCCGTTTCCCCCTGTGACTAATAATCCGGCTGAAGGTTGTCACTCCCCTCCTTTCACACTTTCTTGTTTCATTTAAGTCCTTCTGTGGGAAACGATAAAAAGCTCAAGAGGAGACAATTACCTCCCTACGCACCGACGTGTGCCAGAAATAACTCCTCTCAATCCAGGCCAGAGCTTCAATCAGTCTTAGGGGTTCCAGTGAGGCAGAATCCATGCAGAGATGTGCTAAATAAAGAATCCAGAGCCGCTGACGTGTGGAAATATCCGAGATTTTGTCATTGTCGTGCATTTTGAATAGAAAAGGTTTTGATATCTCGGACACTAAGGGTGGCTGGATTTCTACTGCTGGAGAATTTTTTTTGGATGTGATGAAAAAAAAAAACATGTGAACTATCAATAACATGGTTACTGTGAACACATTAGACACAGCCATTTATGAATCAATGACAATTAGCTGTTAATGTGGACGACCAGTTCTTTTGACATCATTGTGTGTGTGTGTGTGTGTGTGAGTGAGTGAATGAAGGAACAGGTGTGTACAGGTGTGTGTGTGTGTGTTTTATTCTAGCCGATGCAGAGTGATACATGCATATGTAACATTTTGTGTTTTCATATGTAAGATCTGCGTATAATCCCAGAAGAACTGGCCAGTGGAAGAAGCTAAAAATAGCTCATCAAGACCCAAGTGTGAGAGACTGGAAGAGGGTAGAGCTTCTATTTTCTCGTCTTTGCAGAAAAATATTTGAAATCCTTTGACCAACGTGCACTCTACTGCACAAAGGCGGTTTCCACTACGACGTGTGCAGACGTGTTTCTCCAGAATTTGATGGATTTATGGTCACAGAATGCCGATGTGAAGGTTAGAATGAGGTTCAACTAGGAGCTGAGTGGTTTTCGGTCGGTTGTGATGTAATTGTTTCGAATATACATCATGTTTAATGTGAAGAAGAGACATGCTCCCAACAACCAGGATGTACCAAACACCTTCAGCCTTCTTGTGTCACAGAAACTGACAAAAGATGATGACGACATGAGAAAATTGTCATTTCAAATAATCTAAATGAAAAAGATGTGTGCATCATCCAGCAGAGGGAGCAAGTACTATTTGCACTAATGGGTCTGAAGTCAGTTTGTGTTTGCGTGTGAGAGAGAGAGGGAGACAGATGGAGAGAGCGAGTGATGAATCCACTGTGTGTCAGGAGAAGTGAACGGCCAGTGAAGGGAGAGGAGGGAATAACCAAATCAGATAAATCAGGAGGAAGACAAAGGAAGAGGACCTGATGATGGTTATATAAGACAAACACATCATCTCTTACTTCCACCCTCCCACCGGGCAGCTGTGAAGACAATGTGAGGAAAGGTCTTCAAACACAGACTTCCTCGCCCTCTTTTCCTGTTACTCATTCCTGCTCTCACTGCCGCTGATGTTTCACGTTTCTCCTCCTTCCGCCCTGGTCACTGACCTTGATGAGCGAAAAAGGAAAACGGCGAAACACAAATTGTGTCCTTCAGTGCAGAGAGAGGAGGGAGAGAAGATCAAACAAGGAGAGGAAAGAGGAGAATCGTCGTATTCATGGCAGCATATGCCTCCAGTAGAGCAGCTATTTTTAGACACAGATGGATATTTTTGTATCTGCACTGGCACACAAGAAGGTAGAAAATTCTCTCTTTGGTTAAATCCCTTTTTTCAGAGCAGGATTAGGCAGTGAAACGGGGGGAGCGTGTGTGCACAACCGTACTGGCTGCAATTATAAATAAATACATGCTTGTGTGTGATGAATATTTATGGAGACTCAATGCCCAAAGTGGAAATGTGCAGAGATCGTGTGAGAGAGTTCATGGAAGGACGAGAGACAAAAGTGGCTGACTGACATCACTGGGACACGTTCATCGTACAGCATGAGCGTCATGTTTGTGTTGGTTGGCTGAAACGTAATGAACGGGTGTCGTCTCACCTGCCGAGTTTTCAGATGACGGCAAAAATCGTACGTACTGAAAACATCTCATGGTACTTCTATGGCAACTTTAGAGAGAGGACACTTCATTCCACCTTCAATCACTAAAGAAATACACACAGTTGGGCCTCTTAAGGTCAATAACGATTCCCACTGTGCGGGCAGAAAGTGATAAATTACATTCCCAACAATGAATGAGCTGCAGCTGAGGACAGTGAATGAAACTGGAGGAATAAGAAAAGAACAGATTCCATTTTGCATCTCGTGTTATCTGGTGCATGCATTTAGATTTATTTGCAATGCAGTCGTTGTATCAGCAAGCCCTGATTTGTGTGAAGAGTTATGTAAATGTGTGTGTCTGTGTGAGAGGAAGAGGGATGCAGTGAATAGGGAGAGAGAGAGAGAGAGAGAGAGAGACCATGGCTCTCGTGCACACTACGGTCTGACATTATCGGAGCTGACGGCGCCTGTGTGTGACGTCTGATGCGATCTGAAGTTCACAATGAGCCTCCGGTGAGAGGCCGGGTGAATCATCCTCGGAGCCGCACAGATATCGAATGGGGGAGAGATCTGAAACGACTTTGGCGTGAATGTGTTTATCGAACTAGTCGGGAATAGACAAGGTCGAACATGAGATGGGAATAAAGGGCTGGCTGGTGCTGGAGCGGACGTCAGTCCGCACAGGAAGACGAGGGTTTGAGATTGGACCGGAGGTCGATGCACATTTTCTACAGTGTTCTACAATTTGGGACGTTCTGAGCATCTCTAGATATTTGGTGTGTCACTGTCACTGTCTAATAATGGTGTCTTATGTTCACATGACGTATTTTGAGATGTCTCTGTTGCAAATGCAGCATCTTAATGTTGCTAGGTGGTGATCAGATGATTAGATCCGACAATGTAGAACTTCTTCAGTGTAGAATCAGACATACATACATATAGATACATAGAGTGAAGTCCAACTACATCTCTCATGTCTCAGGTTATAGAACTACACAAGTTCCTACTCCACCAAGGTACCACGTTTATCATAGGTTTTTGATAGAAGCCGTCAGTTTTCCAGTCATGTGAGAGGCTGGTCGAGCATCAGCAGCGAGTGTGTGTGTGTGTGTGTGTGTGTGTGTGTGTATTTGCATGTTTTGTTATTCATCCTCAGTGGTTGAGTGATTTGTGTGTCATTTCTCGCCTATCTCGGCTTTGATCTGCATCCAGGCCCGTTCAGTCTTAAAATGACGTCTCGGCGCCTGCGAGTGTTCCAGAGACGGGGACGGACGCTGGGGTTAGAGTGGGGATAGATGAGAAAGAGTGTATTTTTAGCTCCATAGCCCCACATCTGTGTGTGTTTAATGGAGTGTGTCTGTGTGTGTGTGTGTGTGTTTGGATTAGTGTCTCCAGCGTCTTGCTCAGGGGAAGGTAATATGCTTGTCGGCATGAGCCTCTTCTGTCACATTCGTGTAGATTGGTTTGGATCTGCGGAGTGAGCGACAGTAGGGGAGAGAGAGAGCGCGAGGGGAAAAGAGCAAGAAGACAGACGGACAGAGAACGAGAGGGAGAGAGAACGAGAGGGAGCTGGAGCTTTGGGGGAGGGAGGCAGTGAAGGGAGCGGAGAGAGGATGGAATGAATAAGCAATCTTGCCTCTTCTACTTCTGGCTCTTGCATCTCGCGCTGATCACATGCATGCTTCCTCTTCCTCGCTTATCCGTGTGTGTTGTTTCCAAGCCGTCCTCTCTTCTTGTTTACATGTTCCCTCCTTTGTCTAGTGTCCCTCCCCTCGTACCTCCCGGTGTCCTCGCTCCCAGGTCCTCCCTGTAGACTCCGTTGTCCTTCCCCACCTCTCCTCCACCCCCCGTAATACCTCTGCTACCCCCCACCCCCACTCCGCCACCTTTTCCCAAATGTCCGCTTACATTAGTCAATGACCCACTGAAACCTTTTCCTTCCCCTTCTAATCACTCCTTTCCTCATGCATGCCTCGAGTCCTATGCAAACACACATGCGTACGCCTTCACGCAGGCACACAACCACAGTTAGAGAGAAAACATAAGAAGGATTTGATTTTGCCATGGGTAACTCGGTAAAGTCGCTTAGAATTTTCACCAAGAAGGTAAGCTTTGCTCAGGTTTTTCACTCCTTCATTCCCTGACTGTTGCTGCATGCCTGCCTCCTGACGCGTCCCCCGCCCCGACCTGAGGCTGTGTCACTGGACCTGTACTGACGGACCTGTGTGGACCCGAGTGTCTCTCTTGCCGCTGGTTGTCAGCATCAGTCAAGAACGGGTTGTGTTCCTTTGCGGGTGGACTTCTGCTCAAACTTGTTGTGCATGTAGCTCTGAGCTTCTAGATACACGACGTCCGTGTGTTGCTGTTTTCAGTTCCCTCTTGGCTCAACGGCAGCTGCATTCCCTCTTAACGAATTCTACCAACAGGCCACTGCTGCTTGTGACTTCACCTGGTCGGTGAACCCATGTGACCCTTGGATCATGTCACCACACTTCAGAACCGGTCAGAATCTCACAGATGATGCTCCAGCACCTGCCAGAGCAGGATGCATGGAGACAGGTCTGAAGCTGAGAGGCTTCACGGTACGGCAGAGAGCACTCCGTGGACTTCAGGTCAGCAGCTGCACATTGTTGAGTAAGCACAGTACGACAAGCAACTGTTGATGCCATCTGTGCAAAATGCGTGTGGAGCGATGGGGAAGTTCTTTTCTCGACTTCAGCCTTTTTCTTTTCCGTTATACAACTGCCAGCGCGTGGCTTCATAGTAATTTCCTGGCACGACGTAGCTGTGGACAGCCCTGCTCCATGCATCACTTGGTCAGATTACCCAGTGGGCATCCGTTCCTGCAGTGGGAACTGTAGGAATACACAAACTGGCATCAGGAGCATGTTAACAGATGGCGCGTGAAGGTCATTTAAAGTGGTATGTGTGCATATTCATGTATGCTGATGCCTACTGTTTACTGTAAAAAGAAAGGAGGGGCACTGGCTCCTGTTTGAGGGATTTAAAGCCACAACGACGTGTCTCCAGGTAATTCGCTGTGACAGTGACTCCACTTGCTCTCAGCTGGATTTTCCTCCGCTGTGAAGTTTTTTTTTACATTTTTTTATTAGAGATTTATGTTTGAATCTCTTTACTGCTTGAACGTGTTCAGGAGTTGAAATTGTTCAAGTGGATTTATGCACCCTCCTGGAGAGGATCTCTCTCATTTGACATATTAGGTTGGATTGGTGCATTTATTCAGAACAGTTTTTTGGTCCACTGGCAGGAGAGAATTGCTTCTTTTTTAATTAACCTGTAGCTCTCGCTGTAATTGGGATAAATTCTGTGAGAAGGACTTTTGCCCCCCAGTTGATTGGATAATTGGTGATTATAATTACATGGATGGCTACATTTAGGAACACATAATTAAATCTGCAAGAATAAATAAATAACAATGATTTCATATAATATATATGTGGATGTCTTCTCCATCCATAAACGTCTCTTATCCCCCCACAGCAGCATTTACACATTTACACTGTATCACTAGTTAAAAACCTAAAAAACACATACGCATGGTCATTATTCATGAAAGCGATAGTTGAAATTAGTTTAGTCCTGCTCATAAGATGCACCCATCAGCTTACCCCATGTGAATGTATTCAGATTTGTTGCTGATCTGTCATTGTTCAGGATAAATTCTAGTGACACCAATGATAAAATACCTCATTTGACTGTTGTAAGTGAAGGAACTACTCAGAGAAAACAGGTGTTAGATGGTTTGTGACGTGTGCAGACGACCAAAGCGTCCTGTTCGTTAGTGTCACTGGCCATGGGACGTTTCCCCTTCGACCCTCCTTTGTCCTGACTGACCTGACTGCATGGCTGATGTCGGTCATCTCTTATGCTGCCTCCAAAGCCCCCCCCCCACCACCACCACCACCACTACCAACTTGACGGCTCCCTGTTGACTCCCTGCTGCCACAAACTGAGTCACAGTCTCCCCTGTCTTTGCCCCCTGCTCCCATGTCCGGCCCCCCGCCCCGGATGCTGCTCCAGGACCAGAAGAAGAACTACAAAGCAGTGCAGTCCTGTGAGGAGGGGGGCTCTGGGGGGGGCCATCTTGAGCCGCTAGTAGCCCTGGCCCAGAACGGAGCCAACATGCACAACGTGCTGGGGCCTGCATGCATCTTTCTGCGCAAGGGCTTCGCTGAGAGCCGGCAGGCTGTACGTAAGTCCAGAAAATATCACGTGCATGCCAAGAGATTACTACAGCACACACATGAGAATGGAGACATGGAACTAACGTGTGCACGTGCAGCATGTAAAGCCGCATGATAGAACTGAGAAGGCTGAGAAATTCATCATCGTGTGCGAGAGGCTTGTGTGTGTGTGTGTGTGTGTGTGTGTGTGTGTGTGTCATTAACACGGGGGACATACGGAGGTGGAAGAATATTGAGGCAAAATGGCGATTCACAGTTATTACATGCACATTTCCAGCAGTGACAAACAAACCGTGGTTTGGACGTGGTCGAACCGTCAATGCACACAACCGGTGTTTCTTTCTGGACTATTTTCACGATGAGTGATTCAAAGTGGACACAGGGGTTGAAACTGACCATTTCAAATTCGGCAGACTGGCAGATAAAGCCATCATACTGGTGGAGGTCACTTGTGTGCCGTTTACATGTCTGTACGTGTCGGTTGTCACTAAAAGGCAAAAATAACCTTCCACACACAGACAATCCTTCAGCTGACGTAAAGCTGACATTATTTAATATCTGAATCTTTTTCTCATCCCCTAAGCTAATTACGTGTTGTTTCCCTTCAACACAGAGTGCCAAAAGCCTGCATGTTTTCCATCTATACCAGCACCTTTAGTGAGTGATCTCACTGATAATCTCTTCCTCTCTGGCCGGAAGATGAACCTGCTCTCTTGGCAATCTGCGGCGCCAACCTGTGGTTGCCTACGTATTTATCTAACGACGTCATGGTGTGCAAGAAATGCCGTGCGCCAGCTTGATACTGACTCTGCAAAATGTGATTCCTTGCAGGACCGAGAGCTGCGGCCAGAGGAAATGGACGGTACGTGACCGGATAGAAAACGACGTGGAATATTCCAGCTGCCGTGATGCTCACAAACTCATGTACGTTTATCGGTGCCCTTCTGTCCCAGAGCTGCGTGAGGCATTCAAGGAGTTCGACAAGGACAAAGACGGGTTTATTGGCTGTAAAGACCTGGGCAACTGCATGAGGACGATGGGCTACATGCCGACTGAAATGGAGCTGATAGAACTCAGCCAGCAGATCAACATGAACTGTACGTCAGATTATTGTGATTCCAATGTCCAAATGTTTGTTTCGATTGTTTCAGATTTGTCTATTTTCTTCTGATGCACAGTGGGGGGACATGTGGACTTTGAAGACTTTGTTGAATTGATGGGGCCCAAACTTTTGGCTGAAACTGCAGACATGATTGGTGTAAAAGAGCTGCGAGATGCCTTCAAAGAGGTGAGGAGGGTCACAGGCAGCGAACCCGAGTGTCGTAGAAACAGTGGGACGGACGAGATTAGTAAAACTCGAATATTTTATTGTCAAATGAGTCAATGATGTGAATGTACAATATACTGAAAATAATCTATGGGATGTTGGACCTCCATTTGACATGAAAAAATCAGGTTATGGCTCCGTTCCAAAGGCCTTTTTCTCCTGCTTTTATTCCGTTGTCTCGTTTTCAGTTTGACACAAATGGTGACGGCCAGATCAGCACAGCAGAACTCAGAGAAGCGATGAAAAAGCTTTTAGGACAACAGGTACAGGCGCAGCGCACCCCCAGTCACGTGTCGGTGTTGATCTGAATTCACTCACAACAGTCGTTGTGAAAAAACGTTTTCAGGTTGGCCACAGAGATCTGGAGGACATCCTCCGAGACATCGACCTGAACGGAGATGGACACGTAGACTTTGAAGGTAAATACATTTTGAAAAAATAACTTGATGTTGCACCATTCTGGACTTTACAAACCCATTAAATGTGTCTCTGTAAAACATGCTTACACTCCCACAAGCGTCTCTCTCTCTCTCTCTCTCCCCGTTGTCACACACACACACACTCACAGGTTAAAAGCCAAAAAGCAAAAAAATCCCTCCACGTTTCAGGCTGATCATAAGGTGAGAGGATGAAAGGAGCAGGTCTGTCTGTCAGATTAACTCCACACCAAGGGATTATGTCACCCCATAGATTACCCCCGGTGAAAAAGATGCTTATTGGCTGTCAGGGAGTGCTGCTGTTGTCGGGAGTAGTGTTGATATTTTCCCTGAGCTGTATATTCAGTCGATCAGTGATGAAAAGAAAGCGTTGATGGAGCAGAGATGCATGCATACATTGCAGTGATGAGTACATGCTGAAACGTGTTTAGACGTCACAGACGTCAGCACAGAAGCCAGTGCTGTGTAACTTTTGCATAAAATTATATGAAGAAATAAATTGTGAAGGACAAGTGAATAATCAGCGCATCACATCTACAATAACTTTAAAAAATACAAATGTGTAACTATCCTTTATTTTTAATTCTGCTTTTCTGTATGCATTCCTTTCTGATTTTTAGCCGTTTTAGTGACTTTATGTATTTGCCAGATCTTTTCTGTATTATCTGGATGATCAATTTGGGCTGCTACCCCACAAAACATCTGCGAGCACAGTAATGAGGTCCACAGCCTTATTAAACAGAAAACAGAAATAATAAAGGCAGAAAAGCATGGGGGTTAAGAAAGCTTGGTGCGTCGAACTGGACAGCATATACATAAATATAAAGAATGTCTATGCAAATTCTGCCGTGCCGGATCTATCATGCACCACTGGACTGCCTGCAGCCCTCAGACAGAAAAATGAATTCCGTCGTTTGCATTTGTGTGTGCAGACGTCCTCCAGCTGCAATAATTTGCAGTCACCAAATACTGTTTCAGTTATACACTCCACTGGGTGGAGTCTCCAAGTCACTGAGTCCAGTGGTAGTTCTGCCTGAGATCCCCAACTTAACCACAAATTTGTCACTTTGTCTCTACCATCATCAAAACACGAGTAAAACCCGTCATTTCTTAAATTCACAGAGTTCGTGCGAATGATGTCTCGATGAGAAGGATGACGGTCGTTCCTGAAGGAAAGGGGACCTGTGATGACCTGTGATGGATTTTCGTGGTAGCTTGGAGGGTCGAGGTGGGGCCTGGGCAGGGGGGCCAACACAGGATGGAATCAGAACCTCTGAACTGAACCAGAACACAAAAACATATCAACCTTGCCCTGAAACTGCCAAGATGAAGCACAAAGGCTCCTGACTCCGGCCAGGAGCAACACTGTTGATTATAACCTGCTGAAGCAGACAAACAGCTGCATTTCTGATTTTTATATTTTGAAAAGAACATTTGCCTTTAGTACTGATGTTTCTAATGCTGCTGTGCTTGTAGACCCAAGTCATCTCATGACTGCGTTATCTGAATCAGACTTGACACCAGTGTCGGGGACGAGTGTAGCAATTAAGTCGTGTTTCTGATAGCAGCAGTACGCCAGCAACACCCTCCAAATACAGCACATTACTGTTTGCGTGGAGCAAGTTATACAGTAAGCACAATCATGATATGGCAATATAGAAATACGTCATGTGATCCTGTACTGGTGTTTCACTTCAAGATGTATGATTTCAGGCAAATCATATTAAAAAACAAACAAAAAAAAAACAACAACAGGTAAGGAGAAGCAAAAGCTGTTTTGTGATTACGTGTAATGTAGCAGTGTTACAGATCTTCTGAATTTAATAACGTTATACCCATCCTCATGTGATTTGTATATATGTCATTTTCAGCGTGCATTATTACGTTTACAGATTTCCTCAAATGCACCATGTTGTGAAGTTCATTTTTCCTAATGTACAGAGTACATTATGCTCATCCTGTGATGGGCATTTTAAAGTACGTTTTACTGATTCTGAAATATATCTCTGCATGAATTAAACATGTTCAGGTGTGTTTGTCCGATGATCTGCAGCGCAACTCGCAGTGAGCGTTCGATTCTGTACATGTTCAAACTGCTATGACAGCACTGATAAGTGGAAGGACAGCTGGGCGTCTGTGGGTGTCTGTTGTGTCCCCAAGTGAAATTTCTTACATCAACGTACTATATAATACCTCACAAATATTTGAACAATCAACATCATCCTCTGTCATTTCATAGAACCTTTCTACATGTATTATACAAACTTGTGAGGAAATAACAGTTGTTTCCTTACAGACAAAAGCCAAAGAAAGTTTTAAAAAATATATACATCTATATATATTGTTTGAATTCTGTTTAAAACAGTATGCAGTTGGTTTTTAAATTCATTTGATCTTTTATTTTAGGATGATCTATTCGATTTTTGGAAAATGGCTGCATTCCCTGCCCCATGATTCGTTGGGCAGCTAATTGCTTGGTTGACATGCAGGGACATGGGGTGTGTGCACGTTCCTCTGATGTTACTCGTCTTAACTGTGTGAATCTATGCATGCTATAAGCAATTGCAATTTGTAGCAGAATATATAATAATAAAGATTTTTATGAACTTGTGCAAATATGAAACATATGTGATGTGTGTTGTATTATTGGTGTTGTGGTGCAGACTTTGTCTGCTCTTTGACAACAGCAACAATTGTTCATGTATAAAAGTATGTCATTGTTATTATTATTATTATTATGAAGGTAAAGGTAAGTGAATATTAGTGTTATAAAGACACACTTAGTGATATTAGAAAGCTTCAGGGATTTAGTATATACAGAAGTACAGACGTATTTACAGACTAAGAAGTGAATATTGTTTTCACCAGTAAACGTTGTTGGATTACAATGGCCCAATCTCTCGTGAAGGAATTTCCAGACTGTTTTCAGTCTGTCTGTGCTCTCAGTTCCCGGTAATCAGATTACTATGCCAGTTAAACTCACTGTGCAGAGACAGCAGTGCTGATTGGCCACCTGTTGCCATGGCAACCGTGGTATTAGTAGCTGTAGCATGTTGTTAAAAGCCTGCAGATCCTGCAAAGCCGAGTCAAAGATTCCTGTTCCTCAGAATGAACCGTCCCGATGGAGAACAAGCTGGTCTCAGTCCCGTTAGATCCGGTGAGAACCGTTGTCCAGGTGCTGATTAGCTGCTAGTCGTTACAGACTCTGCTATCATCAGCCTGATGGCAGCCAAATATTTAACAATGGCCCATTAACAAACATGCGTGTACATGTACATTGTGTTACTATATTGCTAAG
Organism: Aeoliscus strigatus; assembly: GCA_901007665.1. Classification (NCBI taxonomy): domain Eukaryota; kingdom Metazoa; phylum Chordata; class Actinopteri; order Syngnathiformes; family Centriscidae; genus Aeoliscus; species Aeoliscus strigatus. The sequence goes on from CAAKHB010000456.1 coordinate 137,209, forward strand.
AGATCATATAAATCATACAAAGTGATCACTGACTTGACTCGTACTTAGGATAGATATGAAGTTTAGATTTCCAACGACTGTTTGTCTTCGTCTGACTTTTTCTTGACGTACATTTCAGCACCAGCGGGCTGAAACCCGTCAGAGGACTTGGCCTGAATCTGAGGATTTCAGTGGGCTGTGCTCTCTCCACCCCCGCTGAAATCAGCATGACGTGGTTTACGTTCTCCGTGGACACCCTGCTCTGCTCGTGTCTTGGTGTCTCCATCACTGCGGGGCTGACTCTTCTGTGTGTCTTCACTGTTGGACCAACTGTACTCGGGGTGTCTTTTGGGTTGCGCAGACTCTACGTGAAATCACTTCTCAGTATTTTTGAGGTGAGCTTGGTGCGTATATGACGCACAGTACTATTTAAAGGGGTACAGGAGTCATTATTATTGTATACTGTTGTTGTACATCAGCTAACGTCGGACAGGCTGAAGAAGGACAATCTGCTGCTCAAGGGCGTTTTTATGCAAGATCTTGCAGCTTCACTACACCGTAGAACTTGATGTTGGGCAGCAATTTAGTGTCTTCTTCCATTCATGGTCCAAGGTCAAATCACAGTCAGAAACTCCACCCTTGCTAGCTCTCGGGAGGAACGCTGTGACTACCATCTGTGTTCCCCTCGCGAGATAGAGCATCTGGGATTAAAGTTCAGCATAGATTTGTGGGGTTTGAGACGCGGTGGAGACACAACAGAAAACACATCGTCTCTGCTGACATTTAGATCTGAATCTAAACTGAATCAGTGCCCCTAAAAATAACAGGAACATATCAGGTTAGCTCCAGGTCAGCTGATACTCTATATTACAGCAACACCAACATGTCATTTACTTTTGCTTCATCCCTTTGTTCTTCCAACATAGTGGGCGACTTTACGAATGGAAATGGGTGCGAAGGAAAAGAATCAGCTCCTTTATAAACCATATAGCAACGGTAAATATGCAGTTTGCTGTTTAAATGAGTAAAAAATGTGTTCGCCATGCCTGCCTGTGGATTTTAACTCATATGCGTGTTCTTTCCAAATCTTTTCTAAAAGTCGGCATCATAGCCAAAGAACCTACCTCTTTGCAACGGGACATACAGGAGCTGCGAGGCTCAGCCGGCTGTCTGCGCTCCGAGCCGGAGTTTGAGATGGCTGACATCTTCTACTTCTCACGGAGAGGCGTCGAGTGCATCGTGGACGATGAGGTGACCAAGCGCTTTTCGGCCCAGGAACTGGAGAGCTGGAACTTGTTGACTCGAAGCAACTACAATTTGCGGCACATAAGTCTGAGACTCAGCGTCCTGTGGGGCCTGGGAGTCCTCATCCGCTACGGTGTCCTGCTACCTCTGAGGTCAGAAGTGAGACTCAACACAAAACCTGGTGTTGACGCTGAAATCTTAAACTACAATGTCTGCTGTGTTTCCCACAGAGTTACTCTGGCAGTCACTGGGATCACTCTGCTCCTCGTTTTAACCACTTTGGTGGCATTGTTACCAAATAAAGAGTAAGTTTTCCCTGTTTTGATGGGAATTAGAGTGTGACTGATTGCCGTGGCCTCATGTTGTGTGTCTCCAGGTTAAGGTCGTATCTGAGTGAAAAGATTCATCGAATGTGTTACCGCATCTGTGTCAGAGCGCTCACAGCAATCATCACCTATCATAACAGGTAGACAGTGACACAAGTGACACAACCCATCGGTTTCAATGATACAATCTGTTATTAGTAACGCAACAGTCATATTTACAGTTTGCTTCTGTGTCAGAGAGAATCTCATGTCAATTTGCAGTGAGAACCGACCGAGGAGTGGTGGAATCTGCGTCGCCAATCATACGACCCCCATTGATGTGATCATACTGGCCAATGATGGCTGCTATGCTTTGGTAGAAAAATGGATCTCAATATCTGTGTGTGTGTGAGTGAGTGAGTGAATTTGTGTGTAATAATCATTATCATTGATTGTCTGGGAGGGAAAAAAAAGACTTTATGGTGTTACAGAGATGTTGTTTTCTCTTGAACTTGTCCATTAGATCGGTCAACTTCACGGAGGGTTAATGGGAATGATACAAAGAGCCATGGTTAAGTCATCGCCCCACATCTGGTTTGACAGATCAGAAGTCAAAGACAGACACCTAGTGGCCAAAAGGTAACACTGCATCACGTCAGGCTCTATCAGTGCTGTGGAATGAACCGTACCACCCCTGCGTCGATGATGTGATGTGTGTCAGTAATTGTAGTATTCTCTTTTTAGGCTGAGTGAGCATGTTGCTGACAAATCCAAACAGCCCATTCTCATCTTCCCTGAGGGTTTGTATAAGGACACAGTGACTCAATAAACACATGAAGCTGCAGATTTAACCTCGTATTGTCTGCAGGAACATGCATCAACAACACCTCAGTGATGATGTTCAAAAAGGGCAGCTTTGAAATCAGCTGCACCATCTATCCAGTCGCCATTAAGGTAGGAACTTCCTCCTGTTTTTGCTCCTTTGGCTGTACAAACGTTTGATGTACGCGTATTTCCCCTCCAGTACGACCCGCGCTTCGGGGATGCATTCTGGAACAGCAGTAAGTTTGGCATGGTGAGCTACCTGCTGAGGATGATGAGCAGCTGGGCCATCGTCTGCAGCGTTTGGTACCTGCCGCCAATGAGCAGAGAGGTCAATCAGACAGAGCTTCCGTTTTCAGTCGTGGCTCGTTTGCCTGGTCTTGTTTGTGTAGCTTCTTCTTCTGTTGTTCCGTACAGGAAGGTGAGGACGCAGTGCAGTTTGCCAACAGAGTGAAAGCAGCCATAGCTGCACAAGGAGGACTGGTGGATCTCATTTGGTGCGTTTAGTTGGTTGATTGTTGTGCTGTTTAGTTTCCACTGTGTATTTCTCTGTGTGGAAGATGCATCGGATAGACGCTTGTGAGCCGGCGTATGAGACTCTTTTCCTTTCTTCTGTGTGTGATCTCAGGGATGGAGGCCTGAAACGAGCAAAGGTTAAAGATGCTTTCAGAGAGGAGCAGCAGAAACTGTACAGCAAAGTTCTTGTAGGTGACCAGAAATGAAGAGGAAGTGAAAGCGTAAAATCAACAATAAAAAAGCCAGTTAGATGCAAAAACAGGACACAAATGAATGTATGACAGTGTAAGACAATAGTTTGTTCATTTGGTTATATTATCTTTTATTATTTATTATCTTTGTCTTTTAAACTTTTTAATCATTTTTAAATCCTTCATCATCATTCATTATCACTGTGTAATCCAGATTACCAGGTTATGTTTTGACATGTATGTTGTGAAGTCAGGACACAGCTGCTTTTCCAGCACTTTGTTTTTAATTAAAAACAAAATAATGATTAATTGGGAGGAAAAAAATTGAAATGTTCATTTAATTTTTTGAAACGTGAAACGTGAAACCAAAGTTTTGTTGTCAAAGCGGGTTTTATGGACTAATCCGGATAAACTGAACTGGACGTCCCAGTGGAGCGAGGCCCGTACAGATTTCCCTTGCATGTTCCAATCATCCTGATATTTTGCGTGTTGGAAATGACGCAAACGGACTAAAAGTGTATGGAATCAGTGCAGTATTGAAAACAATATATGATATATTGGTTCCAGAGTAGCTGAGGGGGCAAAGGAGCATCAACCCTTGTTTGCTCCTGACATCAGAGTCTGCAAACAAACAAACAAACACTTCATGTTATTTTATATAGTTCTCTCTAAATACTTCACTTGCCCATTTACCACCCATACCTGAGTGTCTAGGAGACAGCTGGGAATCATGTGTTCCATACTACAGCTACAAGGTGCCTCCTCCTACCTGTGTTACATCACACCCAGACAGACATACTCACACTTACTGCGTCACTGCTAATTGGCTCAAGGCTCTAAATGTGTCTTTTGACTCAGCTTGGCACCGGGAAGCAGACAAAGTCAAGTTTGTATCGTGCCGATTCACAACAACAATTACCTCATGATGCTGAGCAAAGTGCCGATTTAATAGAAACCCATCATTCATCCAAGGCTACAGGTCAGAGTGCAGTGGTTCCTCTTGTTCTGAAACTGTCGTAGTAGTACTGTCTCAGACTACTCACAGTGGAGCTGATGGTGAAACTGAACCCAGGTCTGTGAACCCTATCAACTGTCACCTCAGGTATCCTCCTCCTCCTCCTCCTCCTCCTCCTCAGACACTTGATGACTGCTGAGGTTTCATGTTCTCAGAGTGAAGATCAGTGACTCACATCGCGTCACAGAGCAGGATCCTTGTCGACACAAGAACAAAAAACAACAACAACAACAACAAAGAAATGGTGAATGTGAAGATCATGACGTCATCCCAGTGAAGGCTGATGCTGATTTACTCTGACAGGTGTCAGCAGAGATCAGGTGTGGGTGAGAGGATGTAAGTGAAATCATGCCGCCAGATGTGACGTTGGTGAAAGAGTCACATCTGTTGAACGGCTCTTTTAAATGATGAGAACCGAGTCGCAGTTGAGACGCCGCTGCCGTCACGTGATACGTGTCCATGTCGAGCCCCTGTTTCTTCACATTCTTGACTAAAATTTGTGACAAATGATGCTGCTCAGGTTTATTCTAGTTGAATTTACATTTACATACATCCTATATACTTCACTGTCAAGGCATAGGGATATGGTTTCATCTTATGGGGTGTTTACAATGAAAATACGAGCCAAAGGAAATGAGAATTTCAGAATAATTAGTGTACCCTGAAAATATATTGGTGGGGGTTGTAAATTGGAATTATTCTAATCCACATTTTACATTCTTATTCCTTGAATTATAACGTCCTTGAAACTGAGTCAAATGACTAAACAGAACAGTGTTGTGAAAGGAACGACTCTTTTCAGAGAGCCTCTGCTCCCGTCTCTAATTCTCAGGTGAAGTCATTTAACCTGTTAATCTGGGGGGCGGGGCTTCGCCCCGGCTCCGTCTCTGTGTGACCACGCCCAATCAGATGGTTCCTCAAGGGCGAAACTTCACTCTCTCCGTCCGGAGAGTCGATGGTGAGCTGTCCTCCGGCGGTGTCACCCTCCAGCCGGTGCCGTCATGTCCCTGGCCGACCCGCCGTGGAGCCCCTCCAGCGTCCAGGTGACGGTGCTCCAGGCCAGAGGCCTGAGGATCAAAGGGAAAAGCGGCACCAACGATGCGTACGCGGTGATGCAAGTGGGCAAGGAGAAGTACCAGACGTCCGTGGCGGAGAAGAGCGTGGCGCCGGTGTGGAAGGAGGAGGCCGCGTTCGACGTGGTGCGCGGCGGCACGCTGCACGTGCACGTCCTGCACCGCGCGCTGGTGGGTCCGGACAAACTGCTGGGACAGGCGGTGGTGGAGCTGCTGCGGCTCGGTGACGACAGAACCCGCAGCAAGACCGAGTGAGGCGCACGCACGCACGCACACGTCCATGATGGCAATTGTGAGCAATTTCTGAGAAAAAAAAAAAAAAGAATTACATGAACCAACTCTATGCTCCTCCACACAACTCTGTTTACTACATCCCTCACTGTAAATGTGTATATATACATATATGTATAAGTATAGAGAAGCAGGATTAAGTATAAATGATAAGTAAATATCAGGTGTGGAATTCACACTTCCATATGACTATAAAAGCTCCGATCGATTTAATAACTATAATCAATGCATCTTGACCACTGAGAAGTGTCTTTTGTCTGATTCTGTGATGTCCTGTTAACCACAAACTATCCTCATCAGTCGATGCCTTTCAATCTCACATTTCCTCCAGACGTTTGTTGTTGCAACATTTCTGCCCAAAACTTTTTCACTGAACGTGGGACCATGCTCCAAAATGGGACAAAAACCATCTTGGAGTAGATGAACCTCAGACATTCACTTTTTTCCAACTGGCTCCAGGTGGAATTGACTGTTGACACCTCGTCATCCCAACTCAATTCTCACAGCAGCCAAAGTGTGCAAACATTCATCTTTATCCCTCTCCTTACCTACTTATGCGGCCATTTTTCTTTCTGAAGTACAAACACATTCCAGAATATAACAGCGACATTATTAGGCCCTCCACTTCCAGTTGCTCTAAAACATTATCGGGGGTCTAAATGAATTAAAGAACTGATTGTACGTGTTCCCTCCGCACGTGAGCTGAATCATCAAGCATGACGATGGCGTGTTCTGTCCCATATGAGAAGACGAGTTCAAGCAAGCAATGACGTGAACAATTGTCTTTGTTGTACAAAAACATTGCACCCATCTGAGTATCTGGCGATTATTGGAGCGATCCGGTTTTACAGGCCTTGCTGCTGCTAATTCACCTGCACTAATACTTTAACGTTCAAGCAGGAAATATGTGTTTGAATTAACTCATCAAAGCACTGGTTGAAGGTTTTTCTTCCAGCAATTAAAAACGACGTAATGCAAATCTCCTCAGGCCGGCACAGGTGGAGACTGGGGGGAAAATAAGCTGTTGTTCAGTATTTGTGTCTCCGGCTGTGACCGGTATTAGAATCACATACCAGCCTGTTGGACTGAACACACACACACACACACACACGGCCACGTCCTTCTCAAGGCTCGTTTGTCGTTGGTAGGTTCCATCTGTTTTAACATTGTGGTTCATGTTTTGTTCTTCGTAAAACAAACAGACAGAAGCAGATCAGCCAGAACTTTTCAGGCTTCGCAAAGTCCAGCGATGTGTCCACGGTGGCAGCAGATGGTCACGTGTTCACATGTGACGGCAACTTCCTGCATCTTCACTGCGTGTGAATGAGTTAGGACTGAATATGTCTGAGGCCACGTTCACCTTCAGCCTTTGGTTGATACATTAGTCTCAATGTGTGTGTTTGTCTACAAGCAGTTGACATCAGCTGGTGTTGGGTGAATACTCCGGTCCTTAGTATCATATGAGCCTGGTAGCCTCACATTCCTGATTTCTTATCAAAGGACAAAAACCTGTGATTCCATGGCAAGGTCACACTTGTGTGTGTGTGTGTGTTTAAGAGTGTTGCACACATCACATGCCGCCCGAACAAAAGCTTGATTGTTTACAGAACATGATACTGCAATAATTCAGTCATGTTTTACTCGTTTTGAACAAGATGCTTTGTCTCAAGCACATCCTGAGTAGGGGTAGAGTCAAGTCCGTTTCAAGTGTTCCTGGTGGTTGATTGTTGGTTAACATGAAGATCGGAGTGAACCGGGTCAGTGTGACTGGGGTCGGCAGACATAGAGCCTGGCACAGAAGCACTTCAATGGATTACAGCATCATAAATATTGAAAAGTATTAAATTATTTAAAAAAATAAAATAAAATTAGTCCAAACATATTTTTAATCGTTTCGTACTTGTTGACAATCGCATCAACAGATTATGTAAAAGGGCTTCAACATGTAAAAATTCATTTTTTTCACTGTTTTTAAAGTATCAAGAGAATCTGCACTTTTATTAGATCAACTTTTCTTGAAGCTCCTGACCATACCAGAACATCGCTCGTAGTCCAGACTATTTATACAGTTTACAAACATCCAGAACTCCCCAGTGAGTGGGCAGGAGGAAAATGTTGGTCAGATGTCTGCCTCGACAAGGCACAAGGAGGATAGGGAGCAGTGAAAAAAGCAACAAGGACAATTCTCTTTGCTGAATGTTAACATGTGCTGGAGGGTGTTTGAATAAAACAGTTGCAGCATGAGAAGAATCCCTGTTTCCCGTCTGTTCCCGTAAGTGTGGACTGATGGAATAAACTCAGGACAGTTTAGGTCCTTGGACGTTATCATTGTTGAGCGGTTTCCCTCACTCAGCTCTTCTCCCCCTCATGCAGCTGTGTTCCCTGATAAGAACAAAGTCTTATCGGCAGTTCAGGCTCCGCAGGGAAGGAAATGGATTCCGAAAAATGTTGAGTCATGAACAAGAGAAGAATCGCACAGGGGCGACGGATCAGTGAGTGTAAGGGGGCATCGCCGTCTCTGTCCCCTAGGCGGTGTTTGGTGAAACACACCGGTTAGTTCCTCATGTACGCCACACACACACACACACACACACCACCCTGGCCAGCTTAGACTCAAACATTTTGCAACTTCCCCTCTGTTGAAACGGAATTAGTGTACTTCTTCTCCTTTGTACTTGTTCATAAAAGATTGGTTTGTGGCGTCGGTAGTTCCACCTTTTGTAAAGTTCAGGTTTGTTCCAAAACCTGCGCCACTGGCACATCACATCTTCTATTCCAATACATCGTCATTTAACACTTATGCTACATACTAACTTTTATTAGAATACACTAATACTAATACTATGCAGGTATTGTCTTTATCAATGTTCTGATAAAAAAGGTTATAAAACCAAACATCCGTCATGTGTTGAAACAAATTATTGACATCCAATATAATATTACATTAAAAAGGAATTAAGGAATTCCCCCAAACAGTATGAAATATTCTCCAACTGCAAGTAGCACAAGCTGTAGAATGGAGTGAAACTCATGTCGAACCCTGACAATGCAAATCACGTCCTCATGAATCATCGTCCAAATTCCAGGAAGAGACATTCCACTGTCTCACCTGAAGGCCGCATCAAGTGCGTTTGAGGAAAGTTGTCTCCGTCCGGAGTGAGTCAAACCTGTTGGTGTCCCAGCTGTTTTCAGTGCAGTCACAGCATACACACACACACACACACACACACTCTGCCCCTTCCTCATTTCCTCAGGAATCCACATTTCAGTTGTTTGTTCAGTCGTGAGCTGACCTCAGATTTATGCTCGATAAGCATGTTTTCATGCTGACTGCTATTTTTTTTTTCTTGTCGTGGCTCTGTGGAAGTATTCTGAGACCCTTGTGTTAGTACTGGACCATGACGGGGAAGGGAGCTCCTTTACACTTCATTGTAAGATTAGACAAGTTAAAACAGCCACATTTTGTTTGTTATTGTTATTTATTTAGTTAAATCACTTTATTTCCTGAGATAAGTACAAGAAAAAATACACCGAACAGATTCTTTAAACCTTTGCGGTCAAAGATGTTACAAACTGGACTGGATTAAAAACCAGTTGTGGTCGTTGCAGACGTTCCAAAAACATTCCCTCCGGAGTCACTTTTCATTGGCAAACTCCTGGATCATAGTTTCCGTGACTAAAGAAAAACGGTGACAGTGTGAAGTACATGGTTTTATCCATGTGACACACATCCTGAATAAACAGCATCAGATTATCGTCAACAAACGCTCAAACAGGAACATCAGCCAATGAAATCATAACACTAGCGGGGCTCAGGGCTCCTTCTGATTTATTGGCTGATCATTGAAGCCAAATACATTTCTCTTCTGTTAACATCATCTGAACCAGGTGGTGTCCTGATGTCTGTTGTGTGACATTTCACATGTGTCATTTTAATAACGTGCGCCTCCAACACAGATGGTTCAAGTTACTGGGGAAGAATGGAAAGCCGGACAAAGACCGAGGAGAGGTGCTCCTGGAGATCCACTTCATGAGAAACAACATGACCGCCAGCATGTTCGACCTGTCCGCCGCCGGCAAACCGCGATCTCGCCTGGGCAAGTTCAAGGACAAAGTCCGCGGCAAGAAAAAGGAACGGGACGGCGGCTCCACCGTGGTGCAGACGTTCAGCCAGGTTCTGACGGACAGCGAGGAGGACGGAAACGGGGACGGTGAGGAGAAAAAGAAGACGCACAAGATCAAGTCTCTGTTTTCTCCAAAGTCCAACCTGCAGAGGAACATGTCTCAGTCCATGTCTGTTCTGCCGGTAAAGAATTCCCCGCTGAGCAGCAGCCAGGCGTCGGGTCTGAACGTAGACTCGTCTGAAGGTCAGGAGCAACGCATCTCAGTGGACCGCTGTTCAATATTAGTTTTAATGTTGGTTGTTTTTCATGTTTCCAGGTAAAAAGAAGTTTAAGTTCATGATGCATAAACGCTCAGGAAGTTCAGACAGCAAAGATTCCACTGCTGCTTCCCAAAAGCAAACGTCGGTGGAGCAAAGTAGCCTGTGCATCAACGGCAGTCACATATACTGTGAGGAGCCGCAGCCTCGGAGCGCCCGCGTCGGATCAAACTTCAGTCTGGCCAGTTCAGGCCACGGCTCCATGGAGGACGTTCCTGACAGCTCCCCTCCCTCGGTGGATTCCCTGGGGGCAGTCAGGACATATTCACCCTGGACGGAGGAGGACGAGGAGGACGAGGAGGATGACGGGGCAACAAGACAGAAGATGGTGGTGGGAGAAGAGCTCCAGAAGGTGGCTGAAGGGAGGAGAGTGGAGGAAAAACAGAGAACTAAACAGGAGGAGGAGGAGGAGGAGGAGGAGGAGGAGAGGCTTCGGAGAGAGGAAGGGGAACGTGCACGATTAGCAGAAGAAAAGAAGAAACTTGAAGAAGAAGAAAGGAGGCGAGGTGAGGAAGAGCAGAGGATCAGAATGGAAGAGAAGAGGGCTCAAGAGGAGGAGAAGGAGAGATTGGAGGAGGAAGAAAGAATAAAAGAGAAGGCTAGAAGGGAGGAAGAGGAGAGGGTGAGAAAAGAAGAATATGATCGTGAAGAAAAGAGAAGACTTGAGGAGCAAGAACGTAAACAAAGAGAGGAAGAGGAACGGATTAGGGAAGAGGAAGAGAGAAAAAGGATGGAGGAAAAGAAGAAACAAGAGGAAGATGAAAGGAAAGTGACGGAGGAAGCAGAGAGGGTTAGGAGACAGGAAGAGGAGAGAAGGATGTTAGAGGAACGAGAAAGGAAAGCTCAGGAGGAGGTAGAGAAAAGAATTCAGGAAGAGGAGGAGAGAGCAAGAAAGGAAAAAGAAGAGTATGTGAGATTAGTGGAGGAGAAGAAGAGAAGGGAGGAAGAAGAAAGGATACGGATGGAGGAGGAGAGGGCAGAGAAAGAGAGGAGAGAAAAGGAGGAATATGAGAGATTAGTGGAGGAGAAGAGAAGACAGGAGGAGGAGGAGAGGGTAAGGGAAGAGGAGGAGAGAAAAAGGATGGAGGAAAAGAAGAAACAAGAGGAAGATGAAAGGAAAGCTCAGGAGGAGGTAGAGAAGAGAATTCAGGAAGAGAGGAGGAGAGGGCAAGAAAGGAAAAAGAAGAGTACGTGAGATTAGTGGAGGAGAAGAAGAAGAGAA
>CAAKHB010000456.1:155381-177269 GCA_901007665.1 Aeoliscus strigatus
CAATTGTTTCACAAACACTGAATCGTTCTCTGAGAACGTCACACTGCTCCTGAAATGTGTAGGTGTCAAAAATAAAGGTTCATTCCTCATTTCTGACTTCCTGAGCATGTGTTTCCTAAAAAGCTCTTCTGCTGTCTGACTTGACTTGACTCTGATTTTGCACTCAGGTGTCTGATTATACATATTGTACACTTGGTTCCAGATTTAACTTTATGACCCGTTTATGATAAACTGATTGTATTTTACAAGGTGCCTTTCTAGTCAACGAAGATGATGTAATTGCTGGCAAGCACCAATCACATGTCATTGATCAAGGACATTGTTCCATGGTTGTGTTCGTGAGTCCTACACAGACCTGTCAATGTACAAAAAACATCGATCTGACCAAATTATATGTGAACAAAAATACGACAAAAATGATTCTTCTTTATTCACATTTCAGTTGACATGATTCACAGTTTGCATCATCAATAACCAGATCTAGATAATGCAAATCCTTTTAAGAAGTGAGAGTGTAACTGCTGCAAACATAAATCTGTCCTGTCCACCTGCTGGAAGAAACATTTGCTAATGGAGAGAACGGCAACGGACAAGGCCGCTACGAAAAGAAATAACAATGAGCACGATGGAACCAGCTCATCAGCCGACATGTTGGCAGTTCAATAAATTATAATGTTTTAGGGGTTTGTATGAACCTATCGCTCAGGCTGGAGGTGGTGAAACACAACACGTACAATCACAATGGACGGGTTGGTGTTTCTTTTGTGGCCATCATGGCCTGCCGTTAGATTGCCGTCAGGGTTCAACCTGGTCCAGTCACCAGCTGAAGGACACATAACCAGTCACTCATGGGCCAGTGAGAGTGACCAATTAACCTCAGCATGCTGTTGGAAGAGGGAGGAAGCTGGAGTACCTGGAGAGACCCCACGCAGACACAGGGAGAGCATGAAAACTCTAAACCAAAAGATCTCAAGTCAGGACTCAAACCTGTGACTTTCTTGCCAAGAGGCAGCAGTGCTAACCACTGCACCGTTGTGTCTCTGAACTCAAACGTGAGATTTTAGAAGATGATTGGTGAAAAATCTGCAGTTTTATTCATTTCAGGATAAAAAAAAATAGAAGTTTTCCTCATTTCAGTTTATTTTCATTTCATGTGTAAGAGAAATATCTTGTAAGAGAAAAACAACTAATGCAGACTGTCACTTCAGTCTGAAAATATGAAAACAACAAAAATGTATTCTGGTCTGCAACGTGTTTCCTGTCAGATTATTGACCAAAGTGACCCAAATACACATGTTGGAAAAAAACATTTTCATCATGAGAATATGAAAGAACTTGCCAGTGATGGTACCCTCAGTGACATTTCAACACCTCCTGATTTACTGCGTCAGGTCAAGTCAAGACAAGTCACTCACACAAGTCGTGTCATTCACATCCCACTCATCTGATCTGAAGGTGTCTCTTGAATCCTTCAAGGATTCATTTCTGACCATATTCAGAGAATCATTTCAGTTTGTGTATATTCACCAAACCAGTGAATGTTTGTAATCATATCTCTGTTGAACGAAGAACTTAACCCTTTCATGCACAGTGATCACTTGAAAAAAAAAAGCCTTTTTTGTGTCCTTATATGTAAAAACATGTTATTTTAGTTTATATTTTGTAATACTGCATAAAAGCAGTGATGGACTTAACAATTTAAATGCTTACTGTTAGAAATATGCAATCACTTACTGAGTTTGTGGGGCAGTTTACGGGGTGGGGGCTGGTAGCTGACCTTTGCCTTCAGTCTTCCCCAGTGTAACCTCAACGCGTCACCTTCACAGGGTAACTACAAGGCCACACTGGCGGCGCCGTGATGGGCTCGCACGTCAACGCGCCGGTAGCACTTGAACATCTTCCTCAGCTCGATGTGGAAGCGGTCGTGTAGCCATGCGTAGAGAAAGGGGTTGCAACAGGATGAGCTCATGGCGCACAGGTGGCAGAGAATCTGTATGAGCAGGAAGAAGCGCTTGTTGATGAGACGGATGTCTATGTCGCGCAGAACGTTAAACACGTGAATGGGAAGCCAGCACACGGCGAAGGCCGACACCAGGAGCGCCACCAAGCGAAAGATCTTTCTCTTGCGAGCTTGGTGAGGGCTTGTCTGAGACTTGTGACCTGGTGCGACACACTTCTTGAGTTTGACAGTAATGCAGAGGTACGAGACAACGACCGCAGACAACGGCAGGATGTAGGTGACCAGCAAGGTGCCGTACGCGTACGCACGTCTCTCTTTGTCTTGGCCGAGCCAGAACTCCTCACAGATGGTGAAACCTTCTTCTTTGAACTCCACGTGGTACGTGTGGGTCACTGCCGGCGCTACGAGGCCACAGGACAGCAGCCAGATCCCAGCGAGGACGGAGACACAGGTCGCCATGGTCGTACGCTTCTTCAGAGGGTGCACTGTCGCATGATACCTGTGAGAAGGAAACATGATAATCACATTTAGTAAAAGTGTCTGTTTGCTCCAGAGCTGAACTCAAAAGAGCCTCAGACTCTGTTAATCACACTAACCTTTTATTTCAGCACCTGTGTGGTGCTAAATTGCAATTATTTTCATTTTTAACCTGGCAGCAGAGGAAAGATGAACTTGAACTGGTGCTGAAAAGCTACAGCTACAGACTGAAAGATGTTTGACTGTACACAGAAAGGAAACTGGAATGGGGACGCTCAGCAGAGCCAAATTCAGTCATCGGGGGTAAGCAGTTAGTGTCACCATGACAACCTGCGGCTGCACTCGAATCCTCCCAGCATCAGCTCTGGTCTGACCTGACATTTATATCAGTCTGTTAACTTAAGTCTTTTAATCGTGTGTTCCTTTGTGTTCGCTGAACCAGAGTCTCATCTCAGTGACGAGATCAGCTGACTGCAAACAAGTCATGGTCTATCCAAACATAGTTAAACATACATGTAGAGGCACATATCACATTAGAATATCATCAAAAGGTGGAACTTTTTTTGTTCAATCAACTGAAAACACATCTTTATACATACACCCAGACAGATGTAGTTAAAGAATTTAATTCTTTTCATTTTGATATTCATAACTTACAGTTAATGAAAACCCAGCAAAATGAAGTAAGTAAGGAATATACATTTGTAGTACATGAGTATCTTTATACTATTTCTTTATTAATATTATTAATATGACTATTTTATTTATATTTCATACTATTTTATTTTCTGGTGAATTTCTCTTGGAGATCAATAAAATGATCAATCTATTGATTGTGTATAAAATGCGTCTCACTGTTTTAATTGATTTACTGTAAAAAAAAATCATGATATGACAATGATGATAATTTACTGAGATGAACCTATAAGTCTTGGTGCCATGAGGTATCAATACAACAGTTGGTTAATAGTTTTTCTCAGTGAGTCAATTTAATTCTAAGATCTAAAATTCTAAGATGAATTTGGGGTTTTTATTCGCTGTAAGTTATAATCACTTTTTGAATTGATTTACTGGAAAAAAAACCCTTTTGATGATATTCTAAGTTATTGAGATGCACCTGGACATATGGAGTGAACTTACCTGTCCACGGCGATAGCCGTCAGCGTGAAGACTGAAACATAGACTGTGACAGGCTGGATGAGGAACACCAGATAGCACATGGAGCGGCCAAAAACCCAACCGTGAGGGTTGAAGGCGTAGGCGAGAGTGAAGGGCACACATGTCACACACATGAGCATGTCAGAGAAGGCCAGGTTTCCAATGAAGAAGTTGGTGACATTGTGCATCTTGCGGGTTTTGCAGATCACGTAGAGGAGCAGGTAGTTCCCGAAGACACCCACCAACACCACCAGCACGTAGCAGGGGACAATCAGAGGCTTGAACATCTGCAGCTGTGCCACATCTGCAAACTGGGCGCTGTGGTTGTTGGAGTCGTTCTGCACCGCGACCTCATAAACGTACCCGTCTGTGTGTTCAGCAGATGAGTGTGTGTGGTTACGCTCCATGGCAGCAAACCTCGGTCTGTCGGAGGGGACAGATTTCCAAAGTCTTTATTGGTGTCACTGAGTCATACATGTCAGATCCAGACTTTCCTATAGATTAGATACGATTCCTGTGAGAGACACTAGGACTGCAACACAATAACAGAAAAGAGAGTAGAATATAACTACAGTACTAGTATTACTAGTAAAAACTGAGAAAATGAAATGTGCAACTTCAAACACATTCACGTATGAACAAGAAATATGGTCAAATAGTGAGAAGTATTATGTCCTATTTAGGATCTTATGACATTAATCTATTCTATCCTGTTGTATTGTGTTGTGTTGTATTCTGAAACAAACGAGGATTAATAATAATGTTAGAATAAAGGAACTTACCCGTGATGACTGATTGTTCCTCAGTGAAGGTGAGTTTGGTGTGTGTGAGGATGAAGAGCGGACCTTCTAAGTGTGAGCTGAAGCAACTGCATAGAGAGAGACAGAGAGAGAGAGGGAGAGAGAGAGAGAGAGAGAGAGAGAGAGAGAGAGAGAGAGAGAGAGAGAGAGAGAGAGAGAGAGATGACCGTGGAAATGGTGTTTGATTGTTGATGAGTTGTAGTCAGTGACCAGCAGTGAAGATCCATGTCCTGACCGTCACTTTGACCTCATCCCTCTATCATCCCTCTATCAGTTTTGAACAGCTTCTTTCTGTAGAAAACAGAATTTTTGCATCATCAGTCTCTGGTTTTGCCTGTAGTGAAATTGATGGAACTATACTATGAATGAGTGTTAAACATCAGAACACATTCGTCTTCAGGCACCGAGAACTAATGAAGAAAACTGATTTACAGGATTCTATCACACTAAAGCTGATGATCAGATACATGAACATTGTCCCGCAAAGGTAGGAACGTTTCCGAAATGCTAACAGCTCAGTAAAATGCAGTAAATACATTCTTTCTTCACATTTTTAGTTCCCATCTGTCAATGTTCTCAGCGATGGGTTGCATGCAGAGTCAGAGCTGCCAGTCGGCAAACGTGACATACACAAGCTTAACTTTGTGGTTCAGCCTCCTCGGAATGTTCTCACTGACCTTTAGTCTGTTTTGTATATAATGAGATGCTGGAGGAAGGATGCTGAAAGGGTTGATGGGTTACAGTTGTTGGAGAGGTGTCTGTTCTTTTTTGATTTGACCCAGTGCTGACGTCCCTGTCCGACGGTCTCAGCACAGAAGCCCTGATGTCCTGGAACTGCAGAGCCTCCTCTCAGTGATTTGTTTTTTAAAAAATATAGTCTAACTTTATTAGTTCTTTGGGAGCAGGTTTTCCAGAAAGAGCAGAAGAGTCGTTGGAAAATGATGAGGAAGATGGGCCGAGTGAAAGTAAAATGACTGTAATGAAAATGCCTGAAATAGCTCTTTCTTGGCTCTGGATGTTTTTTTCCTGGACGGCAGAG
This sequence comes from Aeoliscus strigatus, assembly GCA_901007665.1. Taxonomy (NCBI): domain Eukaryota; kingdom Metazoa; phylum Chordata; class Actinopteri; order Syngnathiformes; family Centriscidae; genus Aeoliscus; species Aeoliscus strigatus. Next base: position 160,816 of record CAAKHB010000456.1, read on the forward strand.
AAGCGTTATGTTAATCTGACGTGTGTTTCACGTGTCTTTCATATGCCATTTCTGGCCTGTGATGTTGTTCTACACCAGCTGAATCCCATGTGAGCCCCCTCGGACAGATCCAACGTGTTTGGATCCTTTGAAAGCCAACGTACACTCTCAAACCCGACTTTTCCATGATGTGGCAAAGACCTTTTTGTCTGCTCCCCCATTCTCATACCTTGCCTCCTGCACCATGCCTCCCTGGATCTAGCTTTTTCCTGTGCAATTTGTCGCATATTTTGAGTTGGCCCCTCTCCGCTGGAGTCTTAGTGTTGGTTGATTGCAAGTGATAATGACACATTCCTCTTTGAGAGCAGTGAGAACTTTGGTTTGTCATGAAAATCTCCAGTTTGTAAGAGTTGCAAAATGAACACTTCTTGTGTGATTCACATACTGTCCATACACGGAGGCTGACATCAACCTTACCAATAGAGGAGTCAGAGCCACTAAGTACGCTACAATCAGTTGAACTCTCAGAGCTGGTCTGCCTTCTAGTGTATTGTCTTTTTTACGTGAAATTTATGTGAAATTGCGGAAAATGTCATTTATCGTGTTACTTTGTCACACATTAACTTTGTCCATGAAGTTTCCAATGGAATTCACATATTAATGAGGAAAGAAAATAATAACATATTACTTTTCTGCTGTTTTTAAATCCACTTAATTCAATCTCAGTAATGACAAACTAATACCCTGCGTGGGAAATAGTTCAAGAAGCCAACATTGTCCCTCAAGCGAAATTGACGAGGTGTCTCATTTTATGTTGTCTGAGTGATCACCTCCATGCCTGCAGCAGCCTAATCATGAAATGGTTGTGGTCCTGCTCCTTCTGTTGCCATGGTGATATGTGCAGGAGCCCATCTGAATGTAGAGACTATTCCCTATTATGGTCTGTACACGGCTTGAGTAATCCATAATTGTGTTCCTAAGTGCAGCACCAACCTTCTCTTCCAGCAGCACGTCCTACTCTACTTTATTTTCAGTGTTTATTTCCAGGTTAACAGGAAGTGAAATGTCATACATGCAATAAATGCAGGGACTTGAATGATCAAAGTCATTTTTTAAGAGTAGTGTTATGGTCCACAATGAAATATATATGAGCTTCTTTGTGTCTAATAAATTAATAAATAAACAGTTGAAGCAATTTTCCTGAAGGTGCTCATAAAGAACATTTGTACAAAATACATAAATATAAGTAGAGGTATTTCCTTTGAAAGGTTATCATATCTCTTTGCTGTGATATCAAATAATAACATACTCATTTCATTACAGTACCAGGACTCATTGTCAATAATCCAATATGCTGGCGTTTGTGATTTCTAATTATTTGTATTTCGTTTTACCATAACTGGAAACTGACTTTTTAAAAATTCAGAAGTGTATGTGCATGTTTCATATCGTTGAGTATTTTTCAAGTGGCCAAAGCTTATGCAGCGAATATGCTGCCACCTAGTGGTCATCTTGGGAATGACTGCACAGTATTTCCCAGCAGACAAGTTGAAGATGAAGCTGTGGGTTTGTCTGAGCGATGGGACAGTCGCCATGACTTGATTAGAGCACACTTTACTGCCTCCAAAACCCGAGCTAGAAACCTGTTAATGTAATTGAGGCAAACAGCGCTGGGCTGACGCGACAAACGAGGAATTACACCAATCACACAAATGGACTTCGGTGGCAACTGATGGAGATGTTGTGTTGTCTGGCAGCTGGAGACCTATAACATCCATCTTTTATGTTCTAAAAGAAGAGGGAAGCGTATTTCTCCTTCAACCCATTACCACTAATTAGTCATGATCAATAACAGAAGCACTGACGTGTAAAAGGTCACTGGTCTTTGGTTTAATTCATACAACAATCAAGGAAATCAAGGCACTTCGCTCAATCACTGAAATGTGAGGGCCACAGAAAAGAAATGATGGAGGGAGGAGAAGCTACTGAGGTTTCCAGACAGGCAGATATCGTCTGGTGGGTCTTTACTCTCCTCCGCACAGCTCCAGCAGGATTTTGCGGTAGTCGCCGGATGTGTCTCCCTAGGCAGAAAACACAGCGATGAGACATGAGTGACGTCGATCAGCCTGTCGAGGACCAACTGCTCATACTGTGGTGATTGTTTCTAAGGCCTCACCTTGATGAACGAGTACAGAGTCTTTCCGTACATCTTCATGAATTCAGCCTTGATGTCCAACATGTCAATCTCAGCCCTGGACACCATTATTCTGACCAGGGCGCTGTCTGTTGTCCCCAGCCCCTGACCACAGAGGGAGCATTTGTCTGAGAACAGCTGATCTTAAGGTCCATGTAGCTGTTATTGTTGGCGGAGTTCAAATATATTTACCTTCATTGATTTGTACAGTCGTTCTGCAAAGAACGCAGGCTTGCTCCTGATGCACTTCACTGCAAACACATCCCAGCACGTGAAACACACATCACAGCAACAGCTGCTTCACAGCGAGTCAGCATCAAAGAGATGAGACGCCGACACCATTCAAACATCCTGTCTATGGTGAACAGGTATGGGAACCTCTTTAACATCAGAGAGTGTAAAAACCAACCTATAGCCAGGAAGACGGCCTCCAGACAACCAGACATCTCCCTCTTGATGCTGTCCTCAATGTCTCTCCCAGAGATCTTCTGATACTCCTCGAACACTGAGGAGAGAAGTCATGTTTAACACGCTCCCATGCGGTGGGACCTCCGGTGTGTTGTTGCTGCGTCATGACCTCATACGCTACCTTGGAGCAGATGCTTGTGGTTCCTCACACAAAGCACCGTCAGGAATTTAGCCTCATCCGTTCCCCATCGAGCCTCACCAGCCTCAAAGATGTCCTGAAATCGCTAGCGTTAGACCAACATCAGACAACTCCAGCGTCTACTTCTGTCCAAACACCTGCCTTGGCGTCTTGCGCAGCCTGGGCCTCGTCCACTCGGTCGCTTTCGTCACGACCGGCCTGCAAAGTACAACAAGACACGGCAGCTTGAGAGACACTTCCTGTGGGGACGGCGGCGGGTTTAGTGACAAGATCCTTTTGAGGACGTAAACTGCGTGTGTTGCGCTGTATGAGTTGGGCTGAGGAGGTGGTCCGTCAGTGTTTGCTCACCGTGAGTAGGGACACTAAAACTCTCTGAAACATTCCAGATGTGTCTCCACAAACAGCAGCTTCCAGGTCCTTCTCATACTCTGACAATAAAAAAAAAAGAAAAGTCGAATAGCAACTCGGGTTTATTGATTTGTGGCTGGTTAGAGGCAGAAAAATGACCCAGCTGCTTGAAAAATGACGATTATGTGCATGTATGAGAGGTAATCTGATCGAATAACAAACAGATTCTTAATTATTGATGGACAATATCACATATCAGAACCAACAGGAACCCTCTTACGCTTCTTGTAGATGGCATTGATGGTTCTTATTTCATCAGTTGACCTTGAAGCAAGAATTTCGATGAGACAAGCCTCATCCGTTCCAGCCCCCTATTGTAAAAAAAAAAAAAAAAAGAAGAAGAAAAAGAAAGGAAAGAAAGTTCAAGCAAGCAGTGTGTGCCCATCTCTTAGTACTTTGTGATATTTGTGAGAGGATAAGGAACCTTCATGGCGGTCCTCAGCTCGTAGGCGTCATACACAGGGCTGAGCATGAGCAGACCCAGCACCACACACCTGAAGTTCCCACTCAGCTCCGAGGACAGATCATCTGCCAGGTCCTGCACGGGGTGACACAGACGGATTAACTCCGGAATGTCGTCTGCATCACTCTATGCTCACCTCTGCCCCCTTCAGTGAGGCACAGGTACTGACTCACTCCCCTCCTGCTCTTTCTCTACAGTTCTAGTCCACACACATTAAATACTTTGTTTTACCTTTTAGGAACTTGTGTTTGTCCCCTGACTACACGTCTGTGATGTATACGCAGGGTGAAGATGTTTAACGTCAAAACTGTCAACAGTGACTTCACATTCATGTCCAACGCCCCACTAGAGGGTGTGGTATCTGGAAACAGCAGCTGCTGCTCTGAACTCGGCCACGTGAACACACGTGGGCGTCGTCATGAGCTACATGACTCACTCTTTCTCCATGACTTCTCTCAGCAACTTTCAGACTTATTGACTTCTCACTGGGCCCTACGTCGTGTTCTTCATTGTCTCCTGCTGAACACCCCAAGCTTCCTCTTCAGCTCATTTATTGATCCTGGACGTAATGAAACAAAGACGTTCTCAACAGAAAGCCGAGCTCTGTCAGCTCAGTGCACTTCATATCAGTAAATGTTCCCCTTTTCCTCCTGATGACAAGACCCTCTCTGTCGAGGTCTGTGTGAATGCTGATAATCTTTCCTGCTTTATAGTTAATTATTGACTTTCTCATTCGACTCCAAACCTCTCACCTTCCCCACAGATTGTTTATAGGCCTCCTTGATTTGCTGCCTCTGGGCAATGGTGCAGTGTGCTAGGACCTCGATGATCGCGGCTTCATTAGTGCCTGCAAGACATTTGCAAAAGTGGAGTTTGACAGAAGAACATTGACAACGACGGCATATGTTTGCAGCCGTACTCAAACTGGAGTCAGGGGAAGAAGATTGTGCGAACAACTTAACAAAATCAACATTCCACAAGTTGAACTTGGTGACAGAATGCATCTATCTACAGAAACCATCCCGGTCTCGGAGCATTTCCCATAATGAGATTCTGCTACTGAACAACCAGCAAAGACGTGGAATGGTTTCTTATTGCACATCAGATACACATTTACAACAGAAGTTATTAGGCAGCCTGAGTAGTATGAACAACACCACACAAGCTTTCCTGAAGAGCAGGAGAGGGACAGATAAAAGTCCAGCATATGTTCGGTTGGATCACTCACCAATTCCCTTCATGGCATCTCGAAGCTTCTCGGCATTTGCCTTTGCGTCAAAACCAGACGCCTCTGTGACTGTTCCACGGTTTCCGACCTGGTCGGTTGGAAAAAAAAAGTGACAACATGAAGACAAACTGAAAACTTGTTTTGCTCATTGTTATGTGTGTGTGTGTGTTCCAGTTTTGCTGCACAGACGTGACGTCGAATTGAAAAATTGATTCATAAAGCTCCATTTATCTTAAAGTTTCTGTAATCGAACAAGCATTTTTTCATCAAATGACTTTTTACAATAACTTAGCTCACGATACATTATGAATGAATTTAAAGCAGACGTGTGAACCTTTCAACAATCAGAAAGAACATTTCAAACGGAGAAGACATCCTGTCTTTTAGTTTAACACAAAGTGAAAAGGATTTGAATATTAAGAGATACAGGATGCTCGGATCAGGTAGATGCAGAGGTGCTTAAGTTTTGGCTAATTATAATTTTGTGGGGAAATTAGACGACAGGAAAATAACAGTAACTATTCAAACATTTAAGTATATTTAAGTATACAAGTAAGAAGTAAGTAAGAAAGACATTATCAATGAACTTCTTTCAAATAAATACTTTCTAATTAGTGTTATAATATAGTGTTATTTTATTTTTGCCAGTATTTCCTGCAAAATAAGCTGTTGAAATCAAAACCATGTCAACAATAAACTACCAATGAACTCATTGACGTGACATTAAATGACCGACACATAATAATCCGTGAAGTAAAATGCAAAAATTTGACCGTTGTGTTTGCTTACACTCAATCTAATTACATAGTAACACATACAAGATCAGACAAATTAGAATATTTAACTGCAATTGAAAAACTACAAGTGATAATAATGACACACTGAGATGAACTAAAAAGAAATTACCTTCTTGCCATTGTATTTTGCATGTGGACACGCTACAATTCATATTCGTCATACAGAGTCCAGTGCATTTTTTTATTGCTGGTAATGTGAATAAAACTAGCAGACTTACCGCTGCCATTGTAGGAAGGTGGAGTTCTGGAAAGAGGAGAGAAAAGCTACAAATGAGCAAATAAACACTATCAGTTGTATTTATAACATTGCAGCATCTGATGTATGTGCACCAGTGTCGGTGTGTGATAATTATTTGTACTCTCCTGTGAATGTATAGTTGTAACGGTTACTATGGTGACTGAACCTGTTACTACTTCATGCCTCATCGGTCACGTGCCTTTTTGCCAATCAAGCATACATCACTATTGTTATTTCGGTTCTCGTGGGTGTACGATAATATCCCTCATAATATGATCATTTTGAATCTCTGTTATGACACATTTCCCACCTGGCAACACTGATGTACACAAAATAAGTCTCTTATCAATATTGTATGCAGTTCATCGTCTCAGAGAATCTCCTGTGTCCCATCTGAGAGCGTCCTGGAGCAAAACCCGTTGAGAAGGGTTACTGGTTTGGGAACACCTGTCGCTGGGTTTTCCTGTCGTATGGATCAACTTACCTGTTGACGTGGGGCCCGTTCGAGAAAGCAAGTTTGGAACAAACCCTGTTTTTTTTTAATCCTGAATCCTAATTTCTTTTCTGTCAGTTTACGTAGGAAAACTCCTTTTCCTCATTTCAGGGTTAACAAACACATTAAACCTGCTTTCTGGCCGTCACATATATGTCACTGATTTAAAATACTGCTAAGAGGCGCTGGGAAAGAGAAACGAGAAATTACAAGCTGTAATGTTGTTCAATGTGTGTGTCCAAATATTTGCAGATGAACTGAAATTATCTCCAAGCAAGTGTCTTGTGTATTTGACATGGATACATTTCCATATCAAATAAGTCCCTGTGGGCAGGTCAACAGACACACCTGAGAGGTTTGGGATGTAAATACAGCTCAGGTGGGTTCAGTTGCTGTTCTATACATTGAACACACATGTTCACGTCAAACTCGGTGTACGTCATGTCATTCTGGGGAAGCACCTACAAATTGAACAAATAGTTTTAGCAAATAGCAGGAGACTTTCGTTGAAGCAGCTCTGAGACGTGTGTAGAGTGCCTGAAGCTGCCATTTATCCTACTAAAACATAGGAGAAACCTGCTCTTCAGCGGTCAAATATTGGTTTTCTGCGGAAGCGAGTATCTGAATAACGAACACTGAAGTCAGTGAATGCGCATATTGTGAAATAGCAGGAGACTATTCCTCCAGCATTGTCATCATTTACTATTTCCTGCATTTTATTTTCACCCAAGATGAACAGTTTGCTCTCCATTTAGATAGTAAAAAACAAAACGTAGCGATTTGTACATCGTGACCATGTAATAGTTAACTTGTCATGAAGTTCGTCTGGGTGGGCACACCCTGAACACACAGCACCTCAGTCCATACTGCGCCAAACTAAACACCGTAAAACACCTTTAAATATGACCACACCACAATATGAACTCGGTCTTACCTGTCCTGAAGACAATTTGATGCTCTATGAGGAGCCTGGCGAGAGGTTAACGGGTTACAGCGGGAACCATAAGCTTTTAAGAGCCGTCGGAACGTCCCACCCACCTACATGCAAATTTTTGAAGGGTTTCCTCATGTCGTTCCTCTGCTGCATTCACGTACTCGGGTACAACGGGCTTTGTAGTGCAGGATGAAAGCAAATTTCTGACATTTGTCTTATGTATAAATAGCTGTAACTATAGATAAACATGAACATGTTAACAGGTCCATTTCGACGAATCGAGTTGTTTGAATTTTTTTGCAAGAATTTCAATTTCAGAATTTCAATTAAAAGTGCATTTCTGTTCGAAAATGCAGACAACAACAAAACTATGCAAAATAGACAAAATTGCGTCAAAAACACGTTGTTTTCCGCGATTGTTAAAAAAAAGTGAATTTCTTCCTAAATTGGGCCAGGCTGATACTCATGAACACAGCAGATGACGACATACACTGGGGGGCGGGAGGAGTCTGCAGCTCTGCCCGTGAACTACAGTACCCAAAATGCAATACGCGCTTTGAACGGCAACAGCTAGGATGTTGCGATATCGCTTGCAGTCAGAGATTGCTGTGGTTGCAGAGATTGGGCTACGGGGTTGAAAGCTCCGTCTTGTGTTTTGGTGGTTGTTAAAGCCTCCGGGTTCACATTTACAGCTCCGGTCGCCACAGACCGACGCTCCGTCGACTCTGCTGTCGTTTGCGTTGACGAAAGGCTGGTTCGTGCTACTGCGTTAGCGCACTAAAACCATAGTTTTTTTTTTTTAATTATTAAAATTCCAAGTTGATGCGATCAAATAGCAAGATGTGCGGCTATGTGGCATCAAACGGTCGCTCCATTTGACTGAGGATGGGAATATTTGCTGTTGTGCACTCTGTCTTAAGTTACACGTCGGATACATCGGTCTGGAAAACAGAGTCTTCGGAGGATAACCTGGATAACCTTACACGAAATGTCATAGCGCGTAAGTAGCTAGCACTTAGCTAGCTTGGTGATTGCTGGACGGGATGGAGAAGGACCTGATGTTAGCAGCCGCGGCAGCCACACCATGACCAGTCGGGTGGATAGCTAATGAAATCCTCTATCCGGAGATGCTGTAGCCTCCTGGGTGGTGTAATTCACTTACATAACAGCTAGGCGCAACCGCTCGAGCCTTCACCAGCTGGCTTGTGTTCGCAAGCTAATGGGAATTTTGCCACCAGGAATCTGGCTTGTCTCAACATCATCATCATAAGTGACAGACACACCACTCGCTGCAGGTTTTCAGGCTGTAAATAGAATATTCTGTATCACGTCACATTCCTGAACCTGCATCGTCTCTGCGTGCAACGGCACGAAAGCAGCAGCTCATCCGTGTTTCCGCCGTCAACGCTGCTCCTGTCATTTGGGACCAAACATGAGGAAGTTCTTCGATTCCCGTCGGGAGTTGGTCAGCTCCGGGCCTGGTTCTGGAGGAGGCGGCGGCGGCGGCAGCTCTGGGTCCAGTCACGCAGGCGGAAATTTCATTGGACGAGGCTTCACTGTCGGGCGGCACCAAGTCACGGTGGAGGAGATAATTGCTGAAGGTGAGAAGGTGGTTGCACGCGCACACACACGCGCCACATGATGCTGCTTGATTTTCGTGCGTCTTGCTAAACCGTTTATGTTTAAACGAAGAGCACGAGTCACATGGCAGTGACCTCATGCCAGGAGTGATGGAGCTTTGCATCTGTGCGTCTTGGATTCACGAATGCAACCACAAAATGCACACAGATGTTTGTTATTTACATCTGGCTGTGATTGAGATTCATGTGAAGCTGCACAGATAGTTGGAGCAGTTGCTGGGTGTGTTGTCACTGCAGGATTTCCTCACTGAAGACAAGGAGCGAGTCCCATTCCTTATCAGTATTCAAGTCAAAAACAGTGTTCACTCAGTGAATTATAGATCAAGCCCGTCTCCCAGATCTGGTCAGAACGTTTCAATCACATTTTGAAATTTGCAACAAAAGCAGTTGCACCCAACAATGTGCTCAGAGATTTACGCTGCCATCGTAATGCACTCAGCTTTACAGTCAAGTTGATGCAGTGTAAGGCCTCTGTTGAAACTGATGACTCGCTCACTCCCAGTTTCTGCAAAGCGAATTTGTGGTCTAAGCTATACCAGATGGTAAGGCCTCAATGTAGGCCTCTATGTAAACCCTGCAGCAATGACATGACTAATGCATGACACTATAAGATTTCACCATTTGTCGCTTGTCCTTTCGCTTCAGTTGATGTAAAGTAAGTTTTTAATGTCATGACATGTGTGCAGAAGATGATTGGAGAACTTCTTTTTTTTTTTCTCTCAATTCTGCAGGTGGTTTTGCAATTGTGTTCCTCGTGCGAACAAACCAAGGAGTGCGCTGTGCCCTGAAGAGGATGTATGTCAACAATGAGCATGATCTGCAGGTGTGCAAATGCGAGATCCAAATAATGGTGAGTTTGGCTGGTTGTTTTCATTGGCACTGGAATGATGTGGACTTTTCAGGGGGCGATGACGAGGAGAAAATGATGCCGATATGCTGTTATAAACATACAAAACATGCATTTGAAATACACCAACAACAATGTGCAGCACCATTTCAGTCAGTCAGCACAAAGTGATTTTTCATAAATATGCCTTGTCGTAAAATAATGCCCATAATCTGCCCAATTGGTCTGTTTCTAGTTCTCACATTTGTTTAAACTCCACATATGAATTCAAAGCTTTTTTAAAAAATTCCCATAAATCCACAACTACAAGAAGTTACAGTCTGTCCAGAATAGCAAGTGCTTATTTAAGTCCACACGTGGCCTGCAGCCGCTGCAGCAGTGTTGTTCAGATGGTTGTCCTTTGTTTATTCATCTGGTCCTTGGTGTGCTTTGTTTTTGTTTTCATACTATTGTCTTGCATGTTCTGCTCTCCTCCTCTGGATGTAAGTACTGTTTGTGTCTAGACCTTGATGACCCATTTGCTGATATTTTTTTAAATTTTATTATTTTTCTTGTACAGATCTCTCAAAATAGACTGATCGAGTAAATATGTATTACTTATTATCCAGAGTGTAAAGTACAGAAGGCATTTTAAGCATTTTCTTCTGTCATACCCTTTTGGCTTTCTTATCCAACAGGAATCTTATTTAGTACAGTATTGACTGGTATCTTCTTGTCTGTATAGTTGGGGGGAATATAAGGTCAAATAAATATTTCATTCATTCATTCAATAGTACTTGTCAGAATTGAGTAAAATGCATTATCATCCATCCAGTGTTGCACTGAAATGGTTATTCCCTAACAGCCAAAACAGAATCTGTCAATGCAACGAGTGACCAACAGTATAGACGTAGGTGGAATTAAGGGGTTATGGCGATAGATAATGTTTCAGGACTAGGAAAACAAACAAACAAAAAAAAGAAAAGGCTCCCAGTATAATCTGAATATATGTTCAGATGTGATGATAAAAGATCATTCGCTAACGTGACAGAGCTGCGTGCGCTTTCTGCCTCGTGGCTCTAAACCGTCCATTCAGAGCTCAAAGTGGTTTGCCCGTCTGCTGCAGAGTTGATGCCATTGTCGAAAAGAACTGCAGCGGCTCCTTATTCCATCATGTTTTCTAGTGCGCTGTAATTTGAGGAGGGTATTAAGGATGGAAAATGAGACCTAAGCCAAAGGCGTTGCTGTTAGAATGTAACTTGCTAGATGACATGTTGGACTGAAAGCGTTTGGTTAGAAACTATAGATTACTGTATCTTCGTAATTCTGTAGACAAACCATAAATCGGGGCGCTGATTGCATCACTGTTTGATTTATTATACATCTCTTGCCGAGTCCTGGTGAAATGTCCATGTTGAGTGTTAGCGGTCAAACTCTCCAGGTAAAAGTATCAGAACACAACTGAGGCTATTTCAGGAATGTGGTGCTTGTGTACTGCTGCAGCCGACGACAGAGTATCTGGTGTCATTTTCCTCTCAGACACCGCATCTCTCCCACACACACAAACACGTACACGCGCTGCAGTACATTTCTTTATGACCCAACGGATTTCTACCATTGTCGCTCCGTCACAGCAACCTCTACAGGCAGCGGCCTCACACTGCATCATTCTGTGTGCTGAATAGGTTTGCGTACAGTTGTAGTGCTCCACTGCAAAAACTGCGTCAATGAATATCTGTGTGAACAGCAAATTCCCACTGCTGCTCCAACTAAATTTGTTTACTAATAGTCACTCTTTTCTTATTATTATATATTTTATTTATTATTAATTTTTAAAGTCCACATCCCTTGTCACATATTATGTTTTCTCTCTGTGTAACTGTAGTTGCTATTTCCATCCAAACCTTATGGACAGAGATGTGTTAATGTTCCCTCCTGTTTGTTCGTGGTCTTTCAGAAAGACCTTGTAGGTCACAAGAATATTGTCGGTTATCTGGACTCCAGTATCACCGCTATGGGCTCCAGGGACGTATGGGAGGTCTTCATTCTTATGGACTACTGCAAGGGTGAGTGCTGCACAGGAAGTGGGTGTGATTGTGTCACACTTTAAATCAAACAAGGATCTTGACTTTCAGTTTGAGAAACTGACCTCATGGTGTTGCTGCGTTATAAAAGCAAAACAAGAATGCTGCACGCAGTGCCAGAAGTCGTACTTCAAAGTAACACAGCAGGGAAACAACAATCGCAGTGGTGTTTCTAAACAGCACACTGGAGCAGTCTTTAAGCTCCGGTTCATTTCCTTTGCGGATGTGTCGTGTCGTGGAGAACATCTGGCCTTCTGAGAAGGTTTTAGGAGGGAAACTCCCATTTTTCAAATGAAGTTCCATGCTCAAAGGTTCCACACATGCATCAGTTTGAACAAGGTTGCATTCATTCTTCACCCGTGTGTGCGCGCGCGTGTGTTTATGTTTGTGTTTATGCCGAGCTGAACATGATATTTCAAATATTTAGATAAATATTTCTTCTGTTCAGAATTCTTCAATTTACTTATTATTCTGCACTACAATCATAGTATTATTATGGGTGTATATGTCTTGTTTGTTGTACTTATTTCAGGGTACAATATTATCTCCATATCATCATACTCTTCCCATATTACCACTGTCATGTGAATATCTGCTTCATACGTTATATATTAGCTTCTTTTATCTCTTTTGTGTTGCATACTAACTTAGATTTGATACATCTGGAAATATTGCATGATTCGTATGTATCTCTTTTTTGATGCATCTAGATGAGTTAATTCCACAACTTGTCATTAAGGCGTGTGACTTCACCTGCTGTCTCTCATGCTGCATATTGAATATACTGTTTTGCAGGAGGCCAGGTTGTAAATCTGATGAATCAGAGGCTGCAGACCGGCTTCACAGAGGCCGAGGTACTGCAGATCTTCTGTGACACTTGTGAGGCCGTTTCTCGCCTGCACCAGCGCAAGACACCCATCGTCCACCGCGACCTGAAGGTGACACTTTCTGCTACTTGTCGTCTGTCAATCTCTCTGCTCTGCACTCAGTCCACCGACTCCAGTTGGAGTGATTGTGCGGGTTTGAGAGAGGGGAAAACGTACCTGCTGGAGCTGTTTTATCTTTCTGATTATTCCCAGTTCTGAACCACCGTGTGTCATTCGTCCCACATCCTCAACCAGAGCAGCTCTACATGTCTGGTCGTCTCGTCCCTTTTACATATATATACAGGTGGAGAACATCCTCCTGCATGACAAGGGCCATTATGTGCTGTGTGACTTTGGCAGCGCCACCAACAAGTTCCAGAGCCCGCAGACTGAAGGAGTGGCTGCAGTGGAGGAAGAGATCAAAAAGTGAGTCCATCACACGCCACTCAGCTGTTCTTCATTCATCAGCAGTTTAGATGTGAAGCCCCATGCTTCCGCTGCTCGTCGGCAGTAGGATTTTTATGTCACCGTTCTGAGGTTCGTACAGTCTCTGGGGAAACTTCTCCTCTGTGAAAAGAGTACTTCTGAAATCATGACATTGATTCTCATTCCTCATTCCTCTTTTTTGGGGAATTTGTGTTTACACCATAATTTGTGACAGATTAGAGGTACTTGATGTAAAAAAAAAAGAAGAAGAAGAAGAATCCGATATTGTAAGAATCACAGCACAGATTTATGAGCGCTGTGTTTTATTTCACTGCGATGTCACAATCAGATTATGAATTTACCTCAATGTATTCGTCTTTTCCTTCAGGTACACTACATTATCATATCGTGCGCCGGAGATGGTGAACCTCTACAACAACAAGATCATCACCACAAAAGCAGACATCTGGGTACGTGGGAATGATCATACCAGTGTAAATGATTGTAGACAGTGCAGCTCTTCCTCCAACATAGGCTGTAAAAAAAAGATGGATTTCTGTCAAACACGTCCCACTTTACAGGGTTTATTACAATTAGAGAGACCAAAAATTACGAAGCTAGTAATTAAGAACAAACACTCAATTACTACAGTCAATGAAATAATCCACAGACATTGTATTGATTGTATTGAACCAGAACTCCATCATTAATGTGAATATTTGTCTTCTCGTTTGTGCTGGGTGTGACGGCGGTTGAATGTGGTTGTCTTCTCCAGGCGCTGGGCTGTTTGCTGTACAAGTTGTGCTTCTTCACTCTGCCCTTTGGTGAAAGCCAGGTGGCCATCTGTGACGGCAGTTTCACCATTCCAGATAACTCCCGCTACTCTTACGATCTTCACTGCCTCATCCGTTAGTTCCTTCTGTCAAACATCCATGGTTTGACTTCCTTTTTTTCCAGCTCATAACAATCCAGTGTTTGATATTGGCTGTGCATGGTTTGTTTTCAGGGTACATGTTGGAACCAGACCCAGACAACAGGCCTGATATCTACCAGGTGTCATACTTCTGCTTTAAACTAGCTCAGCGAACCTGCCCTGTCCAGAATGTGAAGGTCAGTCTGTGAAGAAACCCTTTCAGGTCAAATGTTGGTATTGGGTTTCCTTGACACATTCAGTGGAATCTTGGATTATCTGAGCTACATAATCAGACTTTTCAGTTGTGTCACTAATTCTTTTTGTGGCATTCAGTACATCAACACATTATCATGACATTTCAAGTTTTTTTTAAATAGAATCTTTTTTTTTTTCATTCAGAATTCTTCAATTCCCTCTAAACTTCCTGAGCCAATCAAAGCAAGCGAGGCAGCTGCAGCAAAGAAGAGTCAAACCAAGCCCAGGTGAGCATGACCTGCTTCCAGTGTTTTACCATTAAAGCTCTTGTTACACCGCGGGTTGGAATAATCAGGCAAATAAGTTTCTTTGTGCTAGCTTTTATGTCATTTGTCAGCATTAAACGTTGAACCCTAGTGCTCATGTTCCTTCATAAGACTTGTTGTTCCTTGGATTAAACAAAAGTCAACATCATGATGTAAATGCACTCTGTGATGGATAATAAGCTAACATCCTCCCTTTGTGGCCAGACTGACAGATCCCATTCCTACGACTGAAACCTCCATCACCCCTCGTCAGAGACCCAAAGCAGCCCACACCCAGCCTGCCGCTGGCATTCTACCCATCCAGCCTGCTGCCCTCACCCCGCGCAAGCGAGCTAATCTCCCTGGTGGTGCAGGTCAGCCTGGGGGTACGTCGTGGTTTTCTCCATCACAGCAAAAAGCAGCACGTTTGAAAAAAGATGTGCATAACGGCAGAGATTCCTCTAATCCTTCATGTGCTCTTGAATTCTGCAAGTGTCCACAGGAAGAGATCATGTTTGCAGGTCAAGACTCATCAAAATTAAAGCAATGTGACACACAGCTCCACAGAGATGATCAAAATACTTTTACTATGAAATGCTGCCAAATCACTTTGACTTCCACATTATCAGCGCTTTTAATATTGTTTATACGGTCTGTTAAATACTGTTAATACTATTAATAAAGGTCTGTTAAATACTGTTAAATACTGTTAATACAGGTCTGTTAAATACTGTTAATACTATTAATACAGGTCTGTTAAATACTGTTAATACTATTAATACTGGTCTGTTAAATACAGTTAATACAGGTCTGTTAAATACTATTAGTACAGTACAGTTAAATACTGTCAACACAGTACCTGTTCATACTATTACAAAACTGTTCAATACTATTAATACAGTACTGTTCAATTGTGACAGTATAGTACTTTAGACTGTTTTAATACTGTGCTGTTTACCTTGGTTAATACAGTACTTTAAAAGATGAACTGAGTCTGAAATGTTGCTCTGAACCTAACAGAACAATTTTCCGTGTCTGTCTTGCTCTTGATAAAGTGCCACGTCTCCTCCATCCTCCCACAGGGGTCAGCCTGGACCTGTCTCAGCCGGCAGCAGCTCTCTTGTCACAGAAGGCTCAGACGTCAGCCCCACAGCTCGTCCAGCCACAGAACAATCAGCCTGCGGCTGCGCAGAAGCAGGTAGAGAATCAGAATTTGTATAAAAGGCATGTTAGGATTGTGTTTGGGTGGGGACGGGGGGCATCCGGGGGACGGGGGGGTGTCATGACTTGTTATGACTTGACATGTCGTCACACCGCTGCCTCATGTGATGGCTCTGCAGCCCGTCGTAACTGCAGGAGGAGAGACGGCTGCAGCTGCAGCAGCAGCAGCAGCAGCCGGGGCAGTTGTGTCATCCGTAACTAAGACTGGCGTCCAACCACAAGCCCAAGTGCAGACAAACGTTCAGCAACAGGCTGCAACTCTACCTGTGGCCAGCGTCGCCCCCCTGCAGGCGCCGCAGACTCCAGCCAGCCCAGCTGCACCTCAGCGCCCAGCTCGACGCAGGCCGCCTGCTCAGGGTCAGCAGCCGGCGTCACAGACTTCTCCCAGCAAATCCACCTCTAGTCAGCCGCCCGTTTCAGAACCGCTCAGCGCCCCGGCTCCGCCCACTTCTTCTGAGGTCGGCCAAAAAGCAGCTGAATCAGTAAGTGTCCTGCTGATGACCACACATGAGACCACCGATGACGGCTCGGCTCTACTTGGTTTGGTTCCATTCAGTCTTTTGCGTTACAATTCAGTTCCTCTTCGATGTGGGTTCTGGCGTTGCCTTTTTTTGGGTGGGGGGGGGGGGGGGCATAA
>CAAKHB010000456.1:181443-203757 GCA_901007665.1 Aeoliscus strigatus
AACACTGGATTACAGAGTGGCGTAGTGTAACATGAGTCAACAGCTAACGGTTGTCCTAGCTAACTTCCCCCCCATCTGTTCTCATTCTAGTCCATACCCTAGAAACTTCCTCCACAGTTCATCTCTTCACCCCCCCACCTCCCTGCCGGCCTTGTTAATTGTATTATCTGGCTTCTACTCACCCTTCATCTCAGCCCGCCACTCACATTTCCTCTTCGTCCTCTCTGAAAATGAACCTTCCAGTAGGAGATCATTGTCGTAATGTACAGTAGGCCTAGTTCTAAGTGGTTGTAGTTCTTCTCGTGCACTAAGTGAATTTGTCGTCGTTTGCCTTTTTACAAATTCTCCTCCCCAGATTATTTTGCACACTCTTCAGTCCAACTGAAATCTTTTAGTCTCCAACGTACATAATGGTTCCATAACCAGCTAGACATGAAACAAAACAGACACGCATGTTGCTTTTCAGGATTCCTGTTGTTCTGTTTCCCACGTACGCAGCTGGAGACCTTTTTCAAAACAGAGAATCAATCGTAAAAGCAATAACGTGGTGTTTGATTAGGAGCGGCACACTGAGCCAGACAGCAGCTGCTACTGCGACACACACACACACACACACACACACACACACACACACAATGACGTCGCTAACGTCGACTCATCATCCTGCAACTCGCGTCCGACGAGCTTCCGTACTCGCATTCACCACACTGCCACCGTCAGTGTACCCGCGCCAAGCAGCTGCATGTGAACACTTGGTTCGTCTCGGCTGTCGGTGAAATCAAACAACACGCTGTTTGACGGACTGCTACGGTCTGACACGCCCATCCAGTCAGATGTGTGTGTGTGTGTGGGGGGGCATTTCTAATATTTCTCCTTCAATATCAGAATCCAAAACTGGACGTATCAGTATATTTAAGAACATGTTGATGATTCGTGGACTGGAAAGATTGTATGTGAGTTCAGCTGGACTTTTATCGCCAAGAGACTAAAACAAAATGTTTTTGTTGTATAAAAAAGGGAAACCTCCTCAAACCTTTTTCCATGTACTGATTTGCACAGTGGGAGAGCGTTTACCTCCGTTGTCACCCATAACACACGAATGCTGCTATAAATCAGACTGAAATCATGAATCTGAAATCAGCAGAAAACGTAACCAAAATACCTTGACTTCAGTATCTGTTATTATATCGATCATAAAAAGGAAAAGGAACAAAAATGATGTGGAAACGAACGGGCATGACGTGTAAATTAGTGCTAAACTAGTCTTTATGTCAGATGATTTGAGTTCATGATAGCAAAGACTGCAGAGAACCATCACAAACTGTTTTCCTTCATATTATCAGTCAGAATGTTATTTGTTTAACATTGGCTTTAGTTTAAATTTAATTTACAAGTTTTCAGATGCGTTCAGATGACACCCCACCCTCCCTGTCAGTAATCCATCAGTTGTGGTCTTCTCCCCACCTTTGAAACAACCCTATTAGGTAGTGATGTTGTTATGGCTTCGTACAATATTTGAGCTGTTTCACAGTGATGAACCTCCGTCCTTAAGGCAAAGAGGTGTTTGCGTTAACTGACAACCTCATTCCCCCGGCGTGTAGAGCAGTGTGCTGTGTCAATAGAAAAATGCATGAAACCCAGTTAGTGTATCCGCTTCTACACTAATAGAAGAATAGAACAGGCGCTCCTGTTTATCGACAGCAACTGTGACTATTCAGCTTGTGTCGTGCAAACGTCCAGTACCGTTTAAATGTTTTGTTTGTCATACCACCCCCACCCCCCACCACCCCCATTGTCCTTCCTACATTCCTGTCATCTGCCTGCACCTACTTTCTGTAAATAGTCGTCTGCAGCCCTTGCAGTCTCTGGTCCAGTCTACAGAACTATAATTAATATTCCAGTGTATATATGAAGTCTCTGTCATAAAGCTTTACTTGTGGAAAAAAACAAATGGTTCTACTTGTGAATATAACATTGTTTCCCTGTTGATAAATGTTAATATGAATAGAGTGTTAGAGAATGAATGTAAGAAATAAATATTAGTCAGCCATAATAAGAAGATATCTATGATTCTTAACATAGTCGCTTATGAAGAAGAAGAATTTATAAATATTTCATTCCTTTTTGTGGAAATGTGTGTTGGGAACTTTTTTCTTTGGTTATGTCGATAACTGTCGAGTTCAGCCTAATCCCATGTTCTCTTCCTTTGTAAAAAAACAAAAAAGAAAAGAAAAGAAAAGAAATCAAAGTGTATGTGCATTTACATGGACTGATGAAGGATTATATTTTTATTCCAGATGGTTTTTGGGGGTAGAGGGAGTTCTGTCATTTCACCGTCACTGCAGAACGAGAGGTTTCCTTGAATTTGTGCTCTGTAAAGTTTTCTTTTGCTTTAGGGATTGTTGATGAGGTCGTATGGGGGGAAAAAAAGCATGGCGGCGTTGTTGAGTGTGCTGTTGTGTGTGTCTGTGCACAGTGTTACAGTGTGTGTGTGAGTGTGTGTGTCTGAGTCACTGGATGTGTACTACAGAAGCCTCGTGTTGTAGTTGTGTGCTGCAAACGTGGAAACGGTGACATCGTCGTTAAAACTCTGAAAGCACAGCCCCCCCCCCCCAAATTCTCTCAGGTGGTATGAGCTACACGACTCTCTATGACAGCTGGAGACATAGTCGTTTCTGACTCCTCCCTCCTCCCTCCCCCTCTGGACGTGTATTTGTACAAGGCGTGGAAAGGTTTCTTCTGCCAGTCAGATAGAAAACCATACATACCACCTCTGAACAGCATTTCTGGTTTTCATCTTAAAGGCTCTTTTCTGGAGGCCGGGATGTGAATGTGTGTGTGTGTGTGTGTGGCGTTTAGTGATAATTTAAATCAAACCAATTCTTCTAAATCAATGTGAGAGGATTTCCTCACACACATCACAATCCACTGCTACTAACGGTAAACACAAACGGTTCATTATCATGTGTGTAAATGGTTTCAAACATGGTTTCCGTGGTACATAACTTCTAGTTCTTTCCTTCCAACGAGTGGAGGAGTTCAGTAGAAAGCCTCTTTAATAGCAGTGTCTTGGGCGTACGTACTGCAGGAACTGCATGTGCAGCTGCAGTTTATGTTTGTATCGTCTTCTACGATCATTTGCAGTCACCTGGTATGAACCTATGCAACTCCTGTGCTTCTCCTGTAGCCGTCGACGTGCTGTTTTAGTCGGTGAAGCCGAGCAGGTAGCGAGATTCCTCCCCGATGTGAGACAGAAGCCCCTGATTTTCTCTGTTACTTCACCAGAAACGAAGCCGGTCTGATTCTAATAGGTGTTTGATGAAACCTCTTTGTGTTTTCAGCCCAAACCTGCGTCAGAGCTGTGGTATCGTGTGTTCCTTCTATTTTTGTGACATAATTCAAGAATTATAAAGGGATGGCAAATAAAATACAAATGTGAATGTCAACATGTTGGGTGTTAATTATCTCCCCTTAATTAAAAAAAAATTGAATTTCTTTAAAATTGTATTTTTAAATACAATTTTAAAAGGGCACAGCTTAAGGTATATAAAAGCCACGCTTTAATGAAGATAAAAGTTTATTTTGTTTTTTTAATGAATTATCAAGATTTCAAATGTGTTGGCTCAGAATGACTTTCTCTAATTATTATTAAGAAAATTATTTTCTTTGCTGTTCAGACTATGATGTCAATCCAAAGACGTCACATTGGGCGTTGAGAATTTGGGAAAAATGATCACTCATCTCCACATTAACTGAAAATTATTCATTGTGCCTGGAAATTGTTTAAAATATTTCATGGAATTTGATTTTTTTTATGGTTAGACAACAAAAGTAGCTAAAACACAGCAACAAATCATTTTATTTTCTGTAGATCATTCCTCAGACGAGTTATCTGCATGAAACAATAATGTAGATGGGTTTGTTGAACTGTGACGCACTAATCAAAGTTTTATTTTGGTTGGAAAGCAGCTTAAATCTAATCAGGTAAGAAAAGAAATATTGGTGCCATTTAAGTGTCTGTTCATTTGTTTGTTTTTTTCCCTCCATTTTCATGATTATTGCAAGGAAATAAATGCATTGTCAGAAAATGTCTGCATGACTCAAAGAAATCAAACCTTGCTCCTTATGAAATATGCATGTAATGCATTTTTTTGCAAAATATATTTGCAAGAAAAGGAAAAAGTCAGATTGATCAATTTCCTGATTGCGGAAGAGAATCCAGGCCATGTGTCGGTAACATTTTAGTGGGATTTACATGTAAAAATGTAGTAGAGTTCCAAAATGAAAGTATCTGACTTTAATTTATTTATCTAGTAAAGTCAGAATTATCAGAACTCAAATACATTGAGTTCATTCATGCCAATGTTTTAATTGACCTGTGGCACTAATCCTCTTCCGTACCAGTAAATGATGAACAAAATGTCATTTAAAACCCAACATGATGGGACATTTGAGAACGATTCTGTCCATATCACCGTCACTCACTGAAAATGTTTTGATAGAACATAAATCCAGAAAGGATTTTTTTAATCAAGCTCTGAAGCGTCTGACGTGTCTTCTCTCTTCCCCCCTCAGACCTGCAGAGGGAGCTCAGCAGTCACAAAGCAGCAGTTGGGACTGTGGCCTCAGTGCAAGACGTGGAGGGGAAACACAGGCTGAGGATGCAGCCCAGAAGCTCTGAGTGTGCCAACGCCGCACACACGTCTGCGTCAGATGAGAGCGGCGGTGGCAGCGGCGGCGGCGGCCTGCAGCTCCCACCTGTCAACCCTAACAGCCCCGTCACAGCTGATGTCTTCCAGCTGGCACCGTTCAAAACACCAGCAAAAGAAGACCAGAAGGCCGAAAGCCGCTCCACCTTCTCGGCCGAACCCTCTGATGTTTTCCTCCAGGCGCCCTTTGGAAAGAGGAAGGACACCCCCAAGGCCTTTGTAGCAAACACACACACGTTTAACTCTAAGACGCTAACCAGTAAACAGTCTCTGCTCCAGCAGCCGGTGGCCGTGCACCGGGTCGTCTCCAGGGTGGGTCAGCAGGCGGCTGTGGGCTCGGTAGCAGTGGGGCCTCTGCACTCCTGGAGCATAGGGGGGCGGGCGGTGGAGGACCCCTTCACTGCAGCACCTTTTCAGCCCAGGCGCTCTCAGCACAAACCTTCATTCTGATCCGTTTCAAAAGTAGTTCCAAAAGCTGCTTTCCATTTCACAGCAGTGCTAAAGTGACGGAATGATCCTTTTAACCAGTTCATTTTCTTCTTTTAACTTCTACCTCAGTCGTCTGATTTGCATTGCAACATTTCTGCACTTGGCAAGAATCCACATTCACCAACCGCTACCAAAAGGTTTTGACATTTCATTCCAATCAATGAACAAAACCTAAGCGCTTCCTCGTCAGTGTAGCCGCAAAAAAATGTCTGTCTTACTGCATAGTATCAGGATAAGTGTTTTTTCTCTCCAAGTATCATTCACATTCTTGTTTGCATTTCATGACACAACGTGCCTTTTTAATACCTGAAACAATGAAGTTGTATTGAAGTTTTATCAATATTCAGTGTTAATGCTGCAACAGACACCAAACACGAAGAGTGGAAACATTTATTTGAATGTTCACATGCGTTTATTCCTTGAATATAGACAGGTAATCTACTGCGAGGGTTTTATGAACACGTTCAAGCCTGCGCAGGCGTGCAGACGTTCAGGCCGCTGGGTGTTTTATTGGCTCTTTCCTGTCGTTTTTTTCTGTTGTTTGTCTTTGTAGTTGTCTGTCACAGCGTCAGGAATTGGTGTTAACGACTACAGACACTCGGCTCCGCTCCAGCAGTTCATATAACACTCATTTGAATCTTGTATTTTGCTTTATAGCAGATATTTTGTAAACGTGTTGCCTTCGCAAACAGTATTATCTTCATGCATAGTGTTTTCCATCTTAATCCATCCACCGTTTTAAGCATTTTTTTATTAAAGGTTTGTGAATAAACTGGCATCCTGGTTATTCCCTCCGTTCTGAGACACTCCAAAGATTTAAAATGTCCTCACTACAATTATTTCATTTTCCGCTGCCGTCTTTTGAGTCGACTTATAAAAGTCATAATTAGGTGCTAGGAGAGCCGTTGTCCTGCCAGCACCATGACAGTATCGGTGCATGTGCCAGTTCCACGTCACCTGCAGGTGATTCAACATGACTCGCAGTGAGTTTTCATCTGGCCTCACATTTCAACGTCTTTTAAGACCATTCTGTAGAAAGTGGTGCCAGCGGTTGCTGCTGCCATCAAATAATGCAGAGACTTGAAGAGGATGGTGGGTTGTTGGTTTTTTTCCCATTTTTTCAAAAGTTGCAGAATGTTGTTTTTCTTGTGTCAGTGCCACATTATCAGATTCAACCAGGAAAGGTGAAATGGAAAATAGATTCAAATAAAAACCTGTGTTCAATTTCATTAATGCTTCTCTGAGCCACCTGATAAACTAGATCTGTAGTTTAAATCCTCCTTTTAAGAAGAAAAGGGTCGTTTGAGCCTCAGTGAAAGAAGATACACTTGTTAATCAACAGAATGTGAAGTATGTGAGTGGAGGCTTAGGGAGAGATTCATTTTTTTCTGACTTTGGGGGGGAGGGAAAGCACATGGAAAAAGCAGAGAGAGCCAGGTCATGAGCTCAGAGCATCGCTGTCAGCACATCCGTCCGTGTGTGTGTGTGAGTGAGAGATCTGCATACACTCACTGGTGTGATGTCAGGCGCTTGCATCGTTTGTGCAGATGAGGTACAGATGCAGAGCAACACGTTTGATTCAAAAGTACATTCATAACATTATTATTCTTATTCTTTTACAGGTCTGGACCAAACCAAGGAGCTGTGGTTGTCACAGCACACATTTTTGTCAATATCATATTTCTCTGATTTGATGTGATGATGTAAGCGTCTGTTACCTGCTGCATTTCTACCCAATCTCTCCTCCACCAGCATCAGATGTTTGCGTTTCCCTCAACAATCCAACCGCTGGCCGGTTCTCCTGGTACAGTACGCGACTGTAAACACTTCCCCCACAAGCCTCATGGCATCATAGTTGGACTGGAGTTTTATGGCAGCAGTTGTCTGTCTGCTTCTGGCCTTCATGAGCTCACTGCCCACACCGCTGCAGACGCCTGTGATAGCGATTCAGACGGAAGTGGAGCGGAGGAAAAGATGTACAAGGATTTATTTTGGTATCAGAGTCTAATAAAAACTCTCCCAGACTTGTTGCATAAGACGAAAGAGCAGGTGGAATTATTTGTCTGGTCTCATCTGACCCAAACTGAAAAGTAATTACCCTGGTTTAAAAATAACATTTTCCATCTTATCCATTCACCAGCGTTTGTCATCGCGTTGGAGTGTCAACATGGAAGACAGTACCATGGAACCCAAACTGTCTCAACGCCTCATCGATATTTAGTTGATTTTCTTTGAAACAATGGTGATGGTGGGTTTTCTTCCTCTAAAAACCTCTAGAGACATGCAGTAATCCCATGATAGGAGCTCTTAAACGCTGTTCATCCTCAACATTAATGGCCAGGGGCTCGTTTGTTCATCCTGCAATGAAGAAAATGAAGCAGAATTTTCCCATTTTGAACGTTACTGATGAGCTGAATTCAAACACATGAAACTTTAAAGAAGTTTGGTTGGACTTCTGTCAGTTTACATGACAATAGAATTGGAAATTATGCAAAATTTTCCTTATTTCAGCATCAACAAACTGTTTTGTTTTTCAGTGAACCTGCTTTCTGGAACAGGCACCTGGTGTATTATCAGCAGTCTGATGTATACGACTGTAAACACTCTGCTTTCCTCTTTTACAGCAGATTATTGTGTGAGCAGCAGCACGCTCAAACTGGAGTGACTGGTGGAATTTTACTTTACAACTGGGCTGTTCCTGCTGTGAGATCACTAGAAAAAAAAAGACCTCGTCTGAAGGATGGAGGCAATTCACAGCAGGGAAAGTTAGGAAAACGACAGCCAGCAAACTGGATATAGACTCTGTGGAATGATGATAGTTATTGTGTCCAGAGTCTAAACTTGCTGGCGCCGGCTGAGGAGAAAGAACACAGTGTCTGTTGTTTTAGGCTTCGTGAACAACAGACAGATACAACTTCACCTATTCCTGCCTGGATGTACACAACCACAGCTGCCCCAGGAAGACACTGTGAACGTGAATCATCCTGAACGCACAGCGCTCAAAACATCTCAGCCCAACTCATGGCTGGAGCAAAAAAAAAAACGAAAAAAAATTTTTTCTTTCTGATTGCTCAATATAACCATGAAAATATGTGATCACAGGATCACATATTTCTTCTGGTCTGCAAAACAAGGTGATTTTCCAGAGGTCACTTGTCAGTCCTGCAAACCGCAAATAGCTGCTGACAGATGGTAACTCGCTGCCAACAAGGCAAATTCAACGGGAATTCAACGAGGATTTATTTTTCATTTGTTAAAAAAAAAAACAAATTAAAATGCAACATGATGTATAGGTGATTTATTCACTAATTCTTCCAGGATCACACATAAAACACATGACGCAGATGCTGAGCTGCTGGATTTTTTAGTTTTAGTTTAAGCAATAAAATGTCGACACAGAAGCTGTATCCTCGTCCTCTCACTGTACAAAAAGGAACAGATATTGACCTTGATGCTGCCGGGTTAATCAATTTTTATGGTTATTTGTGTTCTTGCACAGAACAGACTGACTGAACCCACTTTTATAGCATCAAATGACTGAATGCAACCGAAACCAACCCAAAACAAAACATGAAGGATTTATTTGACATTACGTTTATTTAGTTTGGCCAAAGTCCAACCACCACCAGGGGGCAATGAAGAGGCCTCTGGAGATCCATCATGCTTTCATGCCTTCGGAAACAATCTTTGGTATATTTCTTTGTCATATTTTTGGACTCAGCTTTTTTTTGTTTGTTTTGTTTTTTTATTTAATGTAGTAAGTTTTCTCTTCATCGTGAGCTACTGCAAAGGCACACGCCGCCTAGAATCACTGATTTCAACAACCAGTAAGTGACTGTGCTCCAGTAGCATTTAGCCAAAGCTGTGCTCACACTGAAATTCACTTTCTTAAAGCCAGTGTTCTTGGCACCTCATGCACAAGCATAAAATATTGACCAAAAAATTGTGGATGTGCATGAGCTCAGTGTTTTAACAACATAGCTTGTTGGAATCAATGATGAAAAATTATGTTTTTTGATGTGTCGTCACGTGAGTCCCTCGAACAAAACAAAGGGGTTGTGAAGTTTGCACTGTCAGATCCCCTCACTGGTCCCATCCATCACTTCCCACACGTCATCCTTGACCGTTTCTGTTCTTGTCAGAGATGGTGAATATTAACAATATACATATCTGGTGTGCAGAAACGTACAATCTTTAAGTTTTATTCCGATCACAGGCTGATGTTTGTTCCTCTTCAAGTATAGAATCACCAGCTGCATGTTGTTAACAGAGGTTCACCTGAAGAGTCTTCTCAGGATTTCATCCCAAGTTTGTATCCGGATCATCGTCAGTTCTCGTGGTTGGGGCGTGGAGGAGGGCGTGATGGGGGAGGAGCTCTACAGGGCGGTGGCGCATGAGGCGGAGGTGGTAGAGCGCCCGTCGGAGAAGGGGGAGCGGAGACGGGGCTCACGCCAGCTGGGGGGAGACCTCTGTTGGGAGAAGGTGTGTACATGTGAGGGAGGGTGGCGCATGGTGGAGGAGTGGACGGTAAAGGAGGGAGAGTTGAAGTGGGAGTCGGGGGCAAATGGAAGACGCTGCTGTCCTCTGACGGGCGACGCTGGTAACTGTGGGGCAACGTGTAGATGGGCGAGGATGGGTGGTTGTAGATGGGGTACCGAGGGGCCGGGTACGATTTACTGCGAGTGAAGTTGATGCACTTGCCCTGGGAAGATGAAGAAAAGGCTGGTGAGGCACAGAAAGTAATACCGTCGAATGGGAAGGAAACTGCACAAGGCTGTTATAGCACGGCACACAGCAAATAGAACATTAAGGAATATCACACATCAAAGTACTGTACAGTATACATATACATATATATATGTATATATGTTACAGGTAATGTGAAAAAACGGGTAACATGCAAACTACCCTTAATTTCGGGTAATAACGTGTGTAATTTACCCGTTTTTTCACATTGTCGTAACACACACATAAATGTTAAATGTTAAAGATATGCAGGATATATCTATCTATCTATCTATCTATATATATAGATATATACACACAAAATAGAAAAAACTGAAAATTAGCATTGCGGGATGCAAGGGGCTGTCAGAAACTGAAGCCAACGACCGCTGTGTAAATTCCTGAAACTCGTGCGCCGTAGCGACTGTTGGGGAAGAGATCTCATCACATGGAAAAAGGACATTCCTGCGCTAGTGAATGTCATGGAAGAAAAGAGCATTCCTGCTGATGCTGGGAGCTGGAAGAGGCCGGCAGTGTCTGCTTTAATGACTTCTGCAGACCCGAGTGTTTTGCCAGACAATTCTGCAGTTTTTACCTTTTGTCTGCGTCTCCTGGGACTTTCCTCAAAGTCACTATTCCTGTGATTTGATGGCACTTTCTTGAAATGATGTTTCATGATTAATAACCGTAAACAGTCAATGTGTCAGGCAGATCATGTTTCAGCCGCCCTCCTTTTCGTGGCGGTTCATTTAAATCATGCTGACTGCTGAGAAGACACGATGCAGTCATCGGGACACGACTTGACACTCCATGATTCTTTTGTTTTCTCTGGTGGTTCTGGACCCAGTTTGAGCCCTGGGAACGTGTGTCACCACCGTTAGCTTAAAGATGATCCCACAACAACTGCCAATGTATGAAATCTAAATATTTTTATTTGCAATCAGAAACCAACATATATTTCGACTTTCTCGTTCCTCCATGTTTTCACCTCCATCTGTTACCATCTTTACACAAAAACTACCCATCAGGTTGTGATTTTATCTGAGATGCCAATTCCGATCTGTGTTTTTTGTTGTTGTTGTTGTTGTTGTTGTTTTTAATCAGCATGCTAGCTGCCTCTGTCCAGAACATTGGGCTGTCACCTGTTTGTCACCTGACACCTTAACAAGTTGTTATTCTATCCTCAAAGGACAAAACTCACTCTTATTAGCTATTTTCATTGTCACACTGCCACATCTTTTTTGTGCTGTCTTCATCTCACGTCCAAATTATCAGAAGCAGAAAAGAACTTTGGCCCGATCTCTCATTTGTCTAAAATTGTGTACATGATGGGTGGAACTCTGGATAAAGAGACACTGATGGGGAAGAAAATATGGTGAACGCTAGAAATACGGTGCGATACACCTCATTTTACCACTGTGTTTCCCTCTTAATCTGCTTTTTCACGACCACAAACACTCTTTCCTACATTTACTGATTGAGTAATGACATGTTTGTGAATGTCACAGCTAACATGCACGGAATGACTCATGGCCTCAGCATGACGGTTGTGACTGACATTTAACAAATAGCCTGCTGGTTGTTTGCTGTTGTCAGGTGACATGTTTGGAGATACTTCCAAACCTTTGCCTGCAGTTGCTCCTGGAAACACCTCACCTTGTCTCCAGGATGAGGCCGCATCACAGACACTCGGTCGTAGCCCTTTCTCAGGAAAACACACAGAGCGTCCAGTTTTCCCTAGAAGAGATGATCACAGATGACATGAGGCGACGTCGCGGCAACGATCGCTGATACCAACGAGGAAAACAAACTGTGAAAGGGTTTTGTCCAAGAGTGCAGCAAATAGTTTGCGCAAACAATGGCGGCAATGAAAAATATTTTTGTTGGAATCTCTGTCAGAATTCATCTGCTCCAGTCCGATGAGTGCATCGGAATCTCTGAGCGTAAGAGCGACTGATAAAGGAGGAATGTGTTTTCTTACACACTCAGTAGATTTCATATTTTTGGGGGTCAGCTGAGTTCACGTCTGCTTCACATTAGCGTCCATCCAGCTGACTAACGTGTTAGGAAACACATTTGATTAGCAATTTCCTGTTAGTACAACATCCTCAGAAACATTAGAAACAGGTTCCGACGGAGATCGATGGCGTCAGGAGAAAGACGTCTCCATCGTGCAAGAATCTACAACCACTCATCAAACCGAAGAGTGTCATGTTCATTCAGACTTTTTTCCTTAGAAATCTCTGTACATTTTTGCATTTTGATCTCACTTCAAAGTTGTATTTACATTTACAGCAGGGAAGTGATGATAAAATTTCCCACTAATAAAGCCTAGTACCTTGATGGGAGAATACCACTTCTGAGGGTAGACTGGTTTGTGCGTGTTGTAGTACGGTCGTGACAACGGAGGATCAAACTCCTGCTCAGGCAACACAACTCGAGCATTTTTAGCCTTTTCCAGTTTGGCTCCTTCCTCGGTGGAGCCTTTATCTCCCCAACGAACCTGCAAAATGACACAACTTGTCAGCACTGTGCAGCAGAATGACTCAATACGGACAGATTTGTTGGATGTGTTTGGTGGACTTGAACAAAGCCGACGAAGGCAGATCGGAATTCTGAAATCTGAATGTTTCTGACCAACAAAATACAAACTGTTATCGCGTGTCTCGGCAGAAATCATGTCCAAAGAAAACAGACTTTGTCTTTCTTTCACCACAGAAATTAATTGCATTAAAAAATGTTCCAAAGTCTCACATGTGGGTTATTTTCTTCAACCTGAGTCAACATACAACCTTTTTTTTGAAGTACAAAACCTCCAAATCCTCAAGAGTCACATTACCAAATGAAGGTTAGTGCAACGGAGCTGCAGTTTCACCTCCTGTGGATTTTTTATTTCTTGAATGGCCGTGGAGACATTTATAATAACCCAGCACGTGAAGGGTGAAACGGTGACAGTCCATCACTCAAATGCACTTTTTTTTCTTTGCAGCTGCCTCTGAAAAGCCATGACATCTTGAAGTTGGCAGACAAAGCACATAAAAAAGAGGGTGTGCATATTTTCCATTGCTCTGTTTGGAAGAACCGACTCCTGAGACGGCGACTTCTGTCTCTGTGACATTTATCCTTCTGGACAGACGGCTCTTGACTCGGCCCACGTCCCTGTCTCAGCTCTGTGGTTGAGCTCTGAACCAAATGGCTTCTGCACTCAGGGTTTGTTTTTCACGTGGTCAAACTGTTCACTGATCCAACAACAGATCTCTTGACCTTCTGACTGAACCGCTGACGTTGCCATCGTTCAACCCAAACGAGCAGCGTTTAGTTTTCCTCACCGGGAACCTCATGAGTCACATTTCCTTTAGTGCACACAACTGATCACAGCTCAGAAAAGTGCACCTGAGTTGGCCAATCAGATTCAAGAGGCCGGACTTGGAAGGAGACACCCTACGGGGACTTGAATGTTCAGCAGTTTACATTTGAGCCAGTGTGTGTATCTTCTAATAATCAGTTATGACTAATGAATACCCACATTTAATGTCCCTTCTCGTCTTTCTTCTCCAACATGTAAAACCTCTGTACAGTATCAGTGTCACATATTAATCCAGTTACACTGATTGTCATTCTCTCTACCTCCATTCTTTTAATGCCGCCAACTCCTCGGCCTCCATAGTACGAGGCGTCCACCGTGGGCCACCTCTTCTTTGGGAAACCGTCCTCGTCATCCTGGGGCAGACGGAGAATGTCTCAGCAAGAAGAGAAGGAGCATGTTTGCGTTGAAGGGAAATGGATAATTTTTGAAATGCTTTTACTCTGTGATTTCAAGTAAACGAAGAAACGGATCCACTTACAGAGACGTCATCTATTACTGGAGGAGGAGGAGGCTCATGAATGACCTGAACAACAACAAAAAAGAAGAGCATAATCAGCAGTTGAACACATGTGATCGATCCAGGGGTCAGCGTCCCCTCTGGGGTGTTCACATCCTGTGGTGGGAGAGCGTTGTGTTGTCATACCACGGTGCAGCAGAGAGGCCAGAACCACCACAGCAGCACGATGGTCAGCAGGAGCAGCAGGATGAGAAGAGCGATGGCCACAAACGTCCCATCGGACTGCAAAGACAGTGAAATGATGGCGGGCCGCTGGGATGGAGTGAATAATGGAGTGGTGAAGAAAGGACGGGTCTGAGGTAACAACCACTCCATCACACATCCAGGATACTGAAGTAAGTCAGAGTGAGACGAGGCTGCCGAAGCCATTAGCGGTCCTGAAGTGAAGTTCATTAAAAACTATCAGGGATAATGAAGTAGTTTCCTTTTTAACCAGAAGCAAATGTTTTGAGTGTGATGAATAAATTGGATCACACCACCAGCTATTACAAAGTCATCATCCTCTTTGGCGCTGAAGGTGACCGCCCTGCCTGGCCCGTCCCTCGTCCCGTCATTTTTCTTTTGGTGTCTGTCCATTCAGTGTCTGACACCCGTCAAGGTGTTCCTGTCCGGAGAAGCTGGTACAGTCGATGATGGCTCGTACTCACGCAGGTGACGGCCGTGATTGTGACAGAACTCGATATGAAACTCAGGCCGTTGTTCATGCTGACATGGAGCGTAGCCGCCCTGTGGAAAAAAGAAAATAGTTGAAACAGTGTGTAATACTTTTCGACACTCCTCTGGTGAATACGTTTCCCTTATTTCATTCTTGGATTGAACAGATGTAATGACTCGGGCTAAAATAAAAAGTCTGGCAGAATGAAACTGTTCAGACTTCTGGATGGTTTTTGCTGCGATATCTCTTTGTTTTTGCAGATGTGTTTTTTGTTTTTTTTTTCAACAAAACTATTATTGCACCAGAGACCTCACATGCACAGATAATTAAAAAGGTCAAATGTATGAGAGCTCACCGTCATGTGCACCGAGGTAAAGACCAACAGAGCAACTATCATATACCCACTAAAACCAGAACTTTTGAAGTACATTGGAAGATAAAACAAGACCATAAATGAATAAATAAATACATTTTTGTCTTGTTATTAATGATTAATTCATTAATTGTTATTCATTTCAAGCCCTTTCAATTCGAAAGGCGCAGGATGATCATTTAGATCTAAACAGGATGAACATTAATTTACTCACTATCTGTGCATAAATTCCATTTCTGCACCAAAAATAATACTTGAAACACTGCTAAAATGTCTATCTACATACTTACGTTCCTTCTTTTTCCAAAACAGGAGCTGGACACAGAAGGTAGGTGTCCTTCACCACCAAAGGTCTTTTCACTGTGTAAAGAGATGGAATCTAGGTTTTATCATTCTGAGTGTTTATTGTTTGTGTTTGAAATGGTTGACGAGAGGCAACGCAGAGGAACAGACACGTTCCTGCAGTCATGAAACTCTCAGGAGGTCCAATCAAGATTCTCTTGTAACTAAATTCCTGGACTTCCTCTCCTTCTGGAAAATGAGGCAAATAAGGAGGGTTGTGGTTTATTTCCCCTGGCAAAGAGAGAGAGTCTAATACGTGCCTGTCGTTGACGAGAGCCACATTCTCCTTCTGAGAAGTGCCTGAGCGTTAAACCATCTGATTCAAAGCAGAGAACGACTGTTTCTTAAGGGGAAACCGGGACTGAAATCATTAAGAGAAGTTCTTCTGGTGCATCCATCCCTCTGCGGATCACTAAAGTTAACCTGATGAGATGATACATTTGGCTGAAGAGATGAACTATATTATCTTGGCGCTGTCCTCTAACTTTACCAACTCCTCCTTTCTCTAAAGTCTTTGCAAAGATCCTGTTGCATTCAAAGAAATTAAGATGTGGAATAATCTGCTATCAGAGATTGCACAAGTAGAAGCTCTATACTTCCTATATACCTATACTTCTACCTACCAACCTATACTTCTACCTACCAACCTATACTTCTACCTACCAACCTATACTTCTACCTACCAACCTATACTTCTACCTACCTACCTATACTTCTACCTACCTACCTATACTTCTACCTACCAACCTATACTTCTACCTACCAACCTATACTTCTATCTACCTACCTATACTTCTACCTACCAACCTATACTTCTATCTACCTACCTATACTTCTACCTACCAACCTATACTTCTACCTACCAACCTATACTTCTACCTACCAACCTATACTTCTATCTACCTACCTATACTTCTACCTACCTACCTACGCGTCTACCTACTGACACTTCAACATATCAACCTACCTACCTACACTTCTACCTACCTAGCAATGTACCTTTCTACCTACTTACTAAGGTACCAAACTACACTCCTACCTAGCAACTAATGTACCTATCTGCCTACCTACCTAAATACTTCCTACCTACCTACTTTCCAACCTTCCTACCAATGTACCTTGCTACCTACCTACTTACCTGCCTACCTAACACATCAACCTACCTACTAACCTACCTTTCTCCCAAATTATGAACCTACATACTTACTTTCCTACATACCAAAGTACTAACTTCCTACCTACTACTTTCCAACCTACCTACTAATGTACCTACTATATGTATCAGCCTATCTACAGTATCTACCAACCAACCTACTTCCATCATACATACATCCATACCAATGAACTAAGCAACCACCGACCTTCCTACCTGACTATGACTTTCACAACAAATGTTCCACGGATTCTTCCGGATGTGACCAGAATATGAAATCACAAATGAAAACACACTGTCAGACATGTTGGACCGGAATGTTCTGAAGGAAAGTAAACTGGTACCTACTCAATGTAACTGTGTCATTGATGCGAAAACTGCAGAGAACCTTCTGCACATCGCGGGCATGCAGGAACCCGTTTCCTCTGATCACCACCTGGAAGGATTCTGAAGTGGAATTAAAAAGACCTTTAAACGTTTGCTTGAAGTGCATTATGAAATACTTCAGTAGGTTTACTTCCGTCTTGCAGGTTATGGTTTCTTAGCAAGTTTTAACACTGATTCTCATTAAAAATGATTAAGAGAGAAATCATCCGTTAAAGAAAGCAGCCACACTGGACTTCATTTTTAGAGACAATAGATCGGATTTAGTTGATTCTGCTCAGAAAGCGGTTCAGGGTGTGTGAAGGCTTCAATTCTGGGTTGAAACCTCCGTACATGTTTGGGATTGGTGGAACAAACGACATCACCACCTCTGTGATGACACGTGTCTGTGAAGTCGAGCAGCACGTTTATGTCTGATTTAAAGCTGGTAGGGTAGAAACAGACATATCACCTCCCTCACAGATGCTGGAGGGCTCCACGGCCAGAATCTCGATGCACGACCTCTTCAGGATCTGCCGATGAAGAGATGAATGTTTAGGATCTGAACGTGACGAGGCGTTTACGTGTTTGTGAAACTTCCATGTGCTGTGCTTTAGGCCCATACCGAGTCGATGATCCCTTGCAGCGCCTGGAACCCGTCATTCACAGGGAACACGTGGTCTTTGCTGTCCGCTATTGTCGACAGCTGTCAGGACATGTGATTGTCAACGTGTCATTTGTCTCAGTTATTTCTCCGCCTGCTGCCTCATCGTTTGATGGATTTACCTGTGTTTCATTGAAGTCTTTCACTCCCACGCAGTAGACGGTAGCACCCAGCTGGCGCGCCCTGCTGGCCTGATCAGAAAGGTCAACAAAGAAATGGACGTCTGAGGGGGAAACGTCCACGTGCAAACAAATGCAGCTGCTTTTATGAGCTTGTCTCATCTCACACACACACACACACACACACACACAACCTCATGTGATGCCGGCTGATGCCTTCACACGCAAAAGCGCAACGCATTTGCTCTCACAGGTTTTCCATCATAAGATGAGTTTGTGGTGTGTGAATCCTGAGTGAAACATTTTAAACTGTTGACTTACGGTATTTGATTGTGTTACTGGTTATAAACACAATTCCTTGGTTCGGTTCAGGAAAAGATGATGGTTTGGGATTCTTTCCCAACGATTACCATGTGTTAAAAATCCTCTCTATCTGTTTCTTATAATACAGCCTTTCCGACAGTAATCCAAACGTCATTGCACAGTGAGCCAGTGATTCTTCCTCAGTCACCCTGCAAGTTCTGGCAAAAAATACACATTGTACTGCTGATTAACAAATGAGTGATAAAGTATTGGTGAACTCTTCTCACCTCTCTTTGCGCCAGGTCGAACTGATTTTCTCTCAGTTCTCCGTCCGTCAGGCCGATGATGACGCTGGCTGTCCGGTACCCTGAAAGACAGAGACAGGTAGGAAACGTCCTTTTCTCCATGAGCGTGGATCAGTAGATTAATAATGTCTCACTGAACGTGTGTGTGTGTGTGTGTGTGTATGGAGTTCAGATGGGTTCTTGAGGTTGTTAGATGATGGTTCTACCAGACTGAGACTCCACGAGTAGAGGAAATGATTAAGTGTGAAAAGGGAAAATGTTCTGCTCACCATCTCCGGTCCCGTAATATATCTGCTCACTGGCCTGAGGAGGAGGTTTCATGGGCGTCAGTGGCGATATTTTGAAATGAATCCTTTTTATAAGACTCAAATCCTCTCCCCACCAACTCACCCGTTGAAAACCTCTGTGCATATTAGTGTCTCCGCCTGGTTGGACCATCCGCAGCTCCTCCAGTCCGGCTCGAATCTGATCTCTGATGGTTGACAAGAGAACAATGAAGTTCAGAAGTCACAGGACACGGGCAAAGACTCACCTGTCCTCTGTCAGAGCCATGAGAGTTCGTCCGTCTGTTGAAAATACGATAAAAGACATCCGCAGCTGAGGACTGGGGACAGAGAGAGAAGGCAGTGAAATGATGGCACCAACAGTCCCCCGTCCCCCGTCCCCCGTCTTTCTCTCTTTAGTCCCTGTGGACGTACCTGATGAACTTGTGAGCCAGGTGGTCCACAAAGTAGAAGATCTCATTCCAGTGATGCTGCACGCTGCCTGATCTGAGAATTCAAGGGAAATCAAGCCATTTGCACATTTATTTGCTCAGAGACGTCACAGTGTGACCTTGAGTTATAAAATACTGACGTGAAGACGACGTCGGATTCTGTCATTCCAGTGAGACACCATCATAACATTTGTATTCATACATAATTTACGGCTAAAAACCACTTTTATATCAAATAAATGATCAACAGTCTGGTGTGTTTATATGTCTTTACATTAAATAGCCTGTTAGATTTGTCATCCAACATCAATTTATCTCCATAACACATAAAGAAAAGCAGACTTCAGTCACCGTCTGTTGACTCATGAGCTGGTCATTTAGTGCTAAAAGTACATTTCAGTTCGCAGACGGTGAATCAGCACCGAGGCAGAAGAGTATTTAGATGTTAAAAAGTTTGACCTCATCAAACTGATCAGACACAGAAACCAGCATCTGCCGCATTACTCATTGTGATGTGACTGCGCGTTGTTGTTTGGTTGCTGTTGTCTCTATGAACTGTTAATAACCCTTTTAAAGTGCTGAACGACAAAAAACGGAGCCACGTCATTTGTTTGGATCCTGACTCGACGGCAACTGGACCCAATGTATGAATCAGCAGAAACAAAAAGCAGCTGAGCGGAATCGTGAGACCTAAACACAAAAGCTCTGCAGACTGCTCTTCTTCTCCCCTCACTTATTTTCATTTTTCCCTGTGATGTGAGTTCCAGCGCAGGCGGCCAAAAACCTGGAATCTTTGGAACATCTGGCTCTAATGGAGAAAGGGTTCTGCACACTGAAGTCCAGAGAGCTGAGGCAGCGCGGGGACGAGCTGCGGGCTGCTCGTCAGACTGACAGCAATTTATCATCTCACCAACGTCTGCACCCGGATGAAGAGATCCAACGACATCCATACAAAATATGAAAGTGGTGACAGATGGGTGTTCACATCTGTAGGAGACTCAATCACCTGTAATCAACG
Organism: Aeoliscus strigatus; assembly: GCA_901007665.1. Lineage (NCBI taxonomy): Eukaryota > Metazoa > Chordata > Actinopteri > Syngnathiformes > Centriscidae > Aeoliscus > Aeoliscus strigatus. Next base: position 201,261 of record CAAKHB010000456.1, read on the forward strand.
CCCAAAAATACTCTTTAAAACATCGTTGAGTCTAGTTCAAGCTATCTGCTCCGGTCAGACAAAGGACAGTTTCCACAGATTAAGGTTATGAACCAAAGCATGAACCAAAGCATGAATCCATTGCTGCTGCTCACAACTGACAATCATTGTTTGTGGATCGGTTCTGTATTTTCCAAAAAACACTGTGTGAGACTTAACTAGTGGAAACTCTCTACTGTGCCACCTCAGCAGAAAGAGACGGACATTTCAAAACAAACACAGACAAACACTTTGAACTCCGCCACATCTGTGCCAGCTGTTTCGACAGGACATTATTTTGACTACAAAGGATTCAACAGCTGAATCTTGACTATGAACGTCTCTGCGGGACATTTGCACCTTAAAAGTCACTCACTTGTCCAAAACAAAGTAGAGGTCAAATCCTCCGTAGCAGGACGAACCTGCTTCCCCCCGGCCGTGGATCTGTCCTCCACTGCCGGCCACCAGGACCACCACCACCAGCATGCCCACCTCCACACCAAGCAGGACCAGCCTGCACCAGAACTGGGACATTCCTCCAGCTGAAGAGAACTTAAAAGAACATGAAAACTCTCCAGGTGGAGTTTGTCTTCCTCTTCCTCTGCTCAGCAGCCGCTGCTGCCGCCGGCCATCCTGAGAAGACACTTCTTCAGTGTTGTGTGTCTGTGGATCAGTGTCCCATCTCCTCAGCAGCAGATGTGAGCTGCAGGCGGAGGGGGAGTGAAGCTTTGGCTTCCTCTCCTTCTCCACGCAGTCATTTCATCAAAACACTGCTGGGACCGGACATAACGGAACAAAGCTGGTGATGAAAACACAGTGAACCTGCTTTTCTTCATCTGATTGTCCAAATGTCACATTTCTTTTTTGCTTTTAACTTTATTTTCCATTTCTCCGTTGCTCTCCTGCAGGTTTAGCCGGTCCATCAGTGCCACTTAGTGGTAAACACACACCATTGTTTCAAATTCACTGAATTAAAAAAAATTGAATTCCATTGAAAAAGTCATCTAGTTTGTCACTTTAATTTAAAACTGTGATCTGGCTTCACAGTGACAAAATGACAGATATGAATTCAAAGGTCAAAGGTCAGTGAGTCAGAGATACTTGGACCGGACTCGAATCAATGCAACATAACATTTGAAATATTTACAGCAAGAATGAGCTCATCATTTCCTGCGATGATGGTATCTCTATGGTTTTATAATGGATACAACAACAGCAACAAGTTATAAGATACAACAACAACTACTTTAACGTTAATAGATACAACAACAGCAACAACAAGTTATTTAATGGTTAATAGATACAACAACAACAACAACAACAACTTATTAGATACAACAACAACTACTTTAACGTTAATAGATACAACAACAGCAACAACAAGTTATTTAATGGTTAATAGATACAACAACAACAACAACAACAACTTATTAGATACAACAACAACTACTTTAATGTTCATAGATACAACAACAACAACAACAACAAGTTATTTAATGGTAAATAGATACAACAACAACAACAAGTTATTTAATGGTTAATAGATACAACAACAACAACAACAAGTTATTTAATGGTAAATAGATACAACAACAACAACAAGTTATTTAATGGTTAATAGATACAACAACAACAACAAGTTATTTAATGGTTAATAGATACAACAACAACAACAAGTTATTTAATGGTAAATAGATACAACAACTACAATAACAACTAATTTAACATTAATAGATAAAACAACAACAACAACAACAACAAGTTATTTAACGGTTAATAGATACAACAACTACAACAACAACAACAAGTTATGAGATACAACAACGACTACGTTAACGTTAATAGATACAACAACAACAACAACAAGTTATTTAATGGTTAATAGATACAACAACTACAACTACAACAAGTTATTTAATGGTTAATAGATACAACAACTACAACAACAAGTTATTTAATGGTTAATAGATAACAACAACAACAACAACAACAAGTTATTTAACGGTTAATAGATACAACAACTGCAACTACAACAAGTCATTTAACGATACAACTAATTTTTTTAATCTTCCTCCCTGTTTAATCACCGTTTACTGTCTTAAACTGATCATCCAACGTGTTTATCTGTCCTCCATCACCCATCACCATCAAGTGACCACAGGTTTTCAGAAACCGACTATCATGAGCCTTAAATACCAATCGTGTCTTAAATTTCCGTTTTTTGTCTTTTATTGTGTTTGGTGTGTGAGACGTTTAAAACGGTGTGTCACATGTATCACTCATATCCACTATGATGAACACATGAGATGCTGCAGCCTGCAGGTGGTGCATCCAGTCCACCTTCAACCTCAGTACCTCAGTATCAGCTACTCCTGTAGTCTACACCCAGAGACTCAGCTTATTATTATTCAATATTTAGTATACAATTAGACCCAGAAGCTTATTTTTACATTCTGACACAAATTGATTGAAACATGCA
>CAAKHB010000465.1:0-21988 GCA_901007665.1 Aeoliscus strigatus
GCTGCCTGCTGGAAGACACACACGCTGCACAGTAGCAGCACTCATCTGTCCACAGCCCTGAAGCTTCTGAAACTTCTACTCAAGAATCCTAGAAGAAACTTTCACCCCGAACACAAACAGCTGCTCTGACTCATGTTGACACACGCACCAGAGCCAAAGAGCAACGACAGTTTTTGTAGGTTTTAGGTGGATTTCTCCTTTATTGAAGACTTGAGTGTGAACACGTGAAATCCTTGGATGACTTTCATGTAATTCTTCATCGAATCTGTGTCTGATTTGTTGTCTGTCACGTCCTGATTGATTGAACACTGACAGATGCAGTGAAAGGTCAAAGGTCATCGGCATTGGGATGTTTTTGTGTCCCACTGCTCCTGGCTCCGCCTCATTTTCCAGTTGAAGGTCGAATCACCCGTCGTCAGAACCTCCATCTTTCTACATGTGATTCTGGTTCTTCAGTCTCACCTTGAGTTTCAACTCTGAATTTGTTTAATTTTACTGACAATCTGAACATGTGAAACTTCAAAGACGTTTGATTTCTGTCAGTTTCTGTGAAAACAGATTTGAACAAACTGAGGCTTTAGAAACACTAGAAGAAACACTCTGGACACTCAGTGATGTAATGAAGTAAAGCTACAGAACGTTCTATAATTCTAGAACCTTCCTGTTGTCTCACCAGTGTACAAACAAGGACTCATTGTCCAGACAGTGTGAAGACATCCCATCATCGGTCCGACCCCCGACCCTCCGTCTAATTGTTCTTCTGTGTCTGTGTCAAGGATTCGTCCTCAGCTGGCCAAAGAGAAGATCGAGGGATGTCACATCTGCACCTACGTGATGCCCGGCGAGCCCCAGGTGGTCCTGGGCAAAGACAAGGCCTTTACCTACGACCACGTGTTGGACATGGACACACAGCAGGACGCCGTCTACGCCCACTGCACCCAGAGTCTGATCGAAGGCTGCTTCCAGGGCTACAACGCCACCGTCTTCGCCTATGGACAGGTGGCTCGCTCACACACACACACAAACACCATGGCAAATGAAGCTGATTTCACTTCATATCAGTACACGAGGAACAAGTAGCTCGCAGACACTTCCTCTTTGTCAGCTGACATGTTCCAACCTGCTGACGCCACCACAGCTTTTTATTGGCAGATCAGCTGCAGGGGTGTGTGTGTGTGAGAGAACGCAGATTGCTTCACTCCATTTGGACGCAGAAGGAACCGCAGAGCCACAGAGGAGACAAACCAACAAACGTTTAGGAAACATGAAATCCAGCTGGAAAGTTCCTGTGACTGTGAGGTTGAAAAGGTGAAAACAGTGTCAGCAGTTGGAACGTCACAAAGTCGTCTTTGTCCAGTGAAGAACCCTCCTGCAGCGGACCTACTAAAAATACTACAAAACACAACATAACTGCAGTCCACTCGACTCTGTTTGGTTCTGGAGTCGTCCTTCTCCATCACCCTTCAGCTCCTCCTCGATTTTAGTGCTGATGTCAGAGCAGCAGCGACACAGACACATCAGCCATGGAGGACCTGGAGGAGATGGAGAACCTGCTGAGAGAGAATAAACTGCTCTCTGCAGGTCTCTGGGTCCAGATCTGTGAAGGTTCAAACACACAAACATCTGGATTCACTGATGGACACAGTGTATTTGAACACATCAGACGTGCCAGGAATAAGGCTTTTGTGTTGACGGTGGCTCTTGGGACGTCCCTCTCACTGTGTGACCAATCAGAGAGCGTCATTCTGTAGACGTCGAGTCGAGATGTTGTGGAAAAGTCAGTGTTACTGAGCACGAGAGTTTTATTTTTTTACATGTCATCAGCCTCATAGCATCTATTAAGGCTTTCAGAATCAAATGGCTTCACACTGAATGTGAGTAAGACAGATGCGGATTATTCTAAAAAAACAAATAAAATCCATAAAATATGTGTGAAAATGTGCCTGATGCAGCTGAGCGTCTTCAAAACAGAATAAAACTAGAAAAGAACAAAGCACATGGCGGTTGCCATGGCTACTTCCGTTCAGTAGCCTCAGCTCCTCGGTGGACGTTTCTCTGTGCAGTCACTGCTCATTGTCCTCTGCATTGTTACTGTGACAGGTTGTGTTTGTGTCAAAGAGCCTTTCCCAGGACGCGAACACACGCACACACAAATGATGTGGTCACACAGGTGTGGTTTAATGGACTGAAACACACACACACACACACTCAACTTGAGTCTGAGCTCAATGTTGCATTCCTCTTGTCACCATGGCAATCCCCCCCACTACCACCACCAAACCCCCTTTTGATTGAGAAAGTTCCAGAGCTGCACCCTGACATCTATCAACCCACTTTCCAAGACATGTTTCCATGAAACACACACACACCAAAGCAACAACGCTCTTCTTGTCTCGTGCAGACGGGTTCAGGGAAGACCTACACCATGGGAACGGGCTTTGACGTGAACATCGGCGACGACGAGCTGGGGATCATCCCCCGCGCCGTCAACCACCTGTTCAGGGGCATGGAGGAGCGGCGACAGACCGCCAGCGAGCAGGGTCGACCCGTCCCCGAGTTCAAGATCAGTGCTCAGTTCCTGGAGGTACACACACGTTCACCGGCTGCCTGGTCCCGTCCACCTGAGGGACTGAGCAGAGCACATAGACAGCAGGAGGTCAAAGGTCAGCTGGTCGTTAAGCAGCCAGATGACCCGACAGCCATTAAACTGTCGCTAGTCTTGATTTATCCCCGGTGTCCACAAAGCAGCTGCAGGTGAAAGGTGATTCCTGGAGGGACAGGAAGTGGGAATAGTTTCATCACGTGTCCACGTGTTCCCTCCAGCTGTACAACGAGGAGGTGCTGGACCTGTTCGACACCACCAGGGACGTCGAGGCCCGCAAGCAGAAGTCCAACATCAAAATCCACGAGGACGCCAGCGGAGGCATCTACACCGTGGGGGTCACCACTCGCACCGTCTCCTCCGCAGCCGAGGTCAGCGGACGCAGGAGAAACGTCCTCAAGTCTCACTTCAACAGTTGGCAGCAGCTCCGACCAAAAATAGAAATATGAGACCACAGAATACAGAGCCTGTACAAAAAGAAAAAATAATAAGCTGAATACTGTGACTTAACTGTACATTAAATGAATTAGCTAAATACTGTAAATTAAATTAAATTACATTAAATTAAATTAGTCAAGATAGATAAATTAGGTAAATACTTTGAAATTACTTTAAATGAATGAATTAGTTAAATAAGTGTTAAAATAAGAATTAAAGAAATAATAGATGTGCAGTTCTAAGTCAGATTTACAATCATATTTACATGCATACACTAAGTTATTCAAAAACAGTAGTGCACATGGGTCCAGTATGTGAAAAATATCACACACATACTACAAACAAATACTGAATACTGGACCTGGACCTCCAGCTGGTTGAACCAATGCTCATCTCTCAACTCGTTGTGGAGATGATGTGCAGGAGAGAAGCTCTGGTGCTGCAGCAGCGTTCACTCAATCCTGTGGACGCCATCACACCTGAACTCTGAGACCTCGTCCACACACACACACACACACGACTATTTCATCCTCCTTTACATAAGTATTCTTAATATTTATATATACAGTTATTTACATTTACATTTATGTCCGATCCCATGAGAACAAAGAGAAAACACAGTGGACTGTCGGATTGTTGTTGGATAGCTGAGTGGTGATCTCCTTAGCAACTGTACTCGTATCTTCATCTAAACACGTTCATGTACGTGCGTGTGTCTGTGTTTGTAGACAAAACAAAGCCCACCAGAACCTGTTTATATCGTCCACACGTCGGTGACGTCACCACAGACACAGTGTTCCTCAGGTGACGGGAGAACAAAGCTCTCCTCCACCTGTGGACTAAAGACCTTCAAACGTCGTCGTTTTCCGGGGTTTTGAAAGTGTCTGTCTTTGTGACAGGTCACATGACCACGATTCAGCTGCCATCAGACCATGAACCGTTGCGCTCAGGTGTTCCACACAGGATTGTCCCGTGTTTCTTTCCGCTCTGACAGATGATGCAGTGTCTGAAGCTGGGCGCTCTGTCTCGAACCACCGCCAGCACTCAGATGAACGTCCAGAGTTCACGCTCCCACGCCATCTTCACCATCCACCTGTGCCAAGTTCGAGTGTGCTCACCGGACAACGTGTGTGACGCCGCTCATGAGATGATTCATAGAGTCGCCGGCTGTGATCGTACCGCTAAGAATAACTTTTTTTTTCTTTTCTTGCCTGCAGGACAACATGACAGACAACCGACTCGCTAACAACTCTGAGATTAATGAGTTCGAGACGCTGACGGCCAAGTTCCACTTTGTGGACCTGGCTGGTTCAGAGAGACTGAAGAGGACGGGAGCAACAGGAGACCGAGCGAAGGAGGGCATCTCCATCAACTGTGGGCTGGTGAGAAACCTCACTGCTGAGCAGGCAGAGGCAGGCAGGTCATAGCTGCATGTAGTCCATGATGAATCTGTCACCAACTTTTCTCTTGGCTCACTGGTGTCCTGAGATTTGACATTTAGAGCCCCTGTGTGGCCAGAAGGTGAATTGCACCATCAATTTCATTCTATATTCCCCAAAATCACAATCACAGATCTTTTATTCTCATTATACACAAGTACAATAATTTTCTTTGTTTGTTTTCATCTATTGTTTGAAGCACGGGCAAGACAACAATGCAAACTGTTTGGAGCAACCTGTTTTGTAACAAATAACAAAGAAAAAATGAACATCCACCCAGACAAGCAGACAAACAATAAAATAAAACAAATTGGATTAATTTTTAGAACGATAAAAACAAAAATATTCACCAAGCCCAGCGACATGTTTTTTTCGTAGAGTCATAGAAACATGATGAAATGATTATTATCATATAGTCTGATCCAACTTTATTTGTAAAAGAACTTTAGAGTGTGAAGTGCTGTGCAGAAGAATAAACAAATGAAATATCAATAAAATACATATAAAGATTATTATTATTCCAGTTCTTCTTCTTCTCCTTTGGGCTTGTCCCTCTTCAGGGGTTGCCACAGCGAATCATCAATTTCCATCTTTCCCTGTTCTCTGTATCCTCTACTCTGACTCCAACTACCTCCATGTCCTCCCTCACTGCATCTATAAACCTCCTCTTTGACCTTCCTCTCTGTCTCCTACCTCCAACTCCATCTCTAACATTCTCCTACCAATGTATCCACTGTCCCTCCTCTGTACATGTCCAAACCATCTCAATCTAGCCTCTCTAGCTTTTTCTCCTAACCTTCCTGTCTGTGTTGTCCCTCTGATGACCTCATTATTCCAATAAGTATTATAAATATTTCATGTTATATAATAATAATATAAAGAATGTTAGGTTTCAAATATTCAAATATACCGATGATGTAAAATACTACAAAATCCATCCCGACATTTCTTCCCGTGTCTCCTCTGTCTGTCATCAGCTCGCCCTCGGAAACGTCATCAGCGCTCTGGGAGACAGAAGTAAGCGCTCCACTCACGTGCCGTACCGAGACTCCAAGCTCACCCGGCTGCTGCAAGACTCTCTGGGCGGCAACAGGTGTGTGTGTGTGGCTGAGGAGAAGAGGTGAACCACGGGGTCAGATGGACTCTGCCACAGCTCTGAAGTCTTCTTTGTCTCCAGTCAAACCGTGATGATCGCGTGCATCAGCCCGTCGGACCGTGACTTCATGGAGACCTTGAACACCCTGAAGTACGCCAACCGAGCCCGAAACATCAAAAACAAGGTGATGGTGAACCAGGACAGGGCGAGTCAGCAGATCAGCGCCCTGAGGACGGAGATAGCACGACTGCAGGTGGAGCTGATGGAGTACAAGACGGTGAGAAGAGAAGACTCACGCTGTGTCCCATACTTCCATTAGCACACTTCTTTGTAGTACACTATGCACTTACTGGGGACATGCTCAAATTTCAACAACGGTGCTGTCGCACACTTACTGGAAATGATGCGAAAATGAAACGGTAACTACCCCCACTGTGTGGGCATGACTCTGCTCACAGCTTGATTTAAAAAAATGCAGAAAATGGGCAGAGTTGAGGGAGTGTGAGGGAGGGAGAGAGGAACCTGTAGATGGCACTCCACATGCCGTTTAACACAACATGTAGATTTTAAACTATTTTCACTACAATGTTAAGATTTGAAGTAGGATCAATCATGAAAACTTCTAAATACCCAGATAAAACAGTTTTCAGTTTGCTTAAAAAACGTGGTTTTGGGGTTAGTTATACTATTTAAACTTACTGCCGATATGCTAGCTGCTGCATTTCATGAATATTTCCAACACTTCGACCTCTGACCTCACATCTTAAACCTCAATCTACAGAGAAGAAGACAATTTTTCCACACACAACCACCAAACCTACGCCACAAACTCAACGACTGAAAATCTACCACGGTTTACTAGCTAGAAAGCTAACGTTAGCATTGGCCAGGATTCCATCGGTTGGTGATCTCCCCCCATGGGAGATCGCTGTTGTCCACCGTCATCTAGAAAAGTCAAAGGTCATCATTTCACATCAGGGTGGAAAGTGTCCATCGATCCACTGAACTTTTAAAGCCGTTTTCAATCGTTGAGTGAATGTAATACACTACATTTTAGAGAAGTATGAGATTTGAGACACATCAATACAGTTAGAAGGGATGGACATGTTTGATTGTCCCGTCTGGTCCTCAGGGTAAACGCATGGTGGGCGAAGACGGCATGGAGGGCATCAACGACCTTGTGCATGAGAACGCCATGTTACAGACGGAGAACAACAACCTGAGGGTTAGGGTGAAGGCCATGCAGGAAACCATCGACGCCCAGAGAGCCCGACTGACGCAGATCCTCAGTGATAGCGCCACCCAGGCCCTCACCAGAACAGGTGTGTCAGCGAGGATGGGATGACATAGCATAAGGGTGTGTTCCATTTGCAGCGTACCACGTACAGCTACAGCGTAGCAACATTCACTGACAACAAATCAATGAGTTGTTTGTGTACGAGTCACTGAAACGGAACAGCAAACACTTTGAACACAGTTTATGCTGAGCTGCTGACGCCATCTTGGATTCTGAACTCGGGCCCTCTGGATTGTACTGATGTCTGAGTCAGATATTCCTGGGTAGGAGGGTGTTCCATTTGGGAACTTCTTGTCTGCAGCTTGGAACATTACTTGAATCGCCACTCAGAAAGCTAGTGGAATACACCATAACACAGCATAGCGGTAGCATGACATAGCATCACATAAGATAGAAAACATAGCACTATATATAGCATAGCATAGAACAGAATAACATAACATAGAATAAGACAACAAAGGCCTGTATAGCCTAGCCTAGCCTAGCCTAGCACGAAACATCATGTTGAAAGATGAAAATGCTGCTGCTCCTGCAGGTGAGGGCAGTGAGGAGATCGGGAACATGATTCAGAACTACATTAAAGAGATCGAGGAGCTCAGGTACGTACGCACGTCTCTGACACACACACACACACACATACACACATGCACACACACACACTGAAGGGCTAAAAACACACATAAACCAAGACGTCCAAACAGAGCCAGACTTCTGGAGAGTGAGGCTCTCAACGAGAACCTGAGGAAGAGTCTGTCCCGGGCCTCCACTCGCTCCTCGCTCTACGCCGGCCCCGGCTCCTTCTCCTCCGCCATCTTCACACCTGAGAAGGAGGCGAGTGACGTCATCGAGATGGCCAAGAGGGATCTGGAGAAACTCAAGAGGAAGGAAAAGAAGAAGAAAAAGAGGTATGGAACACATTCTTCGCTCTTCAATTACCAGAGCTACTACTCCAAAACTGTTGGTGTGTTACACAGCAGTCAGACTGATGTGTAACACACGACAGGTGTTACACAGCAGGGTATTGGTCCTGTACATGTGGGGTCCAGAAGAACTATTATTACTATATTCCTCATCATGCACTGGTCATTTTAGTATTTGGGGTTTTATTTGACTTGTCTTTTTTTTTTCACTAGTTACATTTTGTTTTACTTGCATTCCTCCTTCATTTATTTACACTGGATTTGACCGTTTTATTTTTATCTTCCTCTGGTGTCTGATCACTGATGATCAGCTCCTCTGTGTGTGTGATCATAACACAAACAAATGTTACAACATATTACTAATAACAAAGACTTGAGTTCCTCAGCACTGTCCAAAGACACGTTTTCAAGAATACATGTATTTATTACTGATCTTTATCACTGCTCTGTCCTCTGTCCTCTGTCGTCATAACTTCCCTCACTTTCCCTCAAATTCTTCATCCTCCCTCACCCGTCTTCATCCTCTCTCTGAAGACTGAGGCGCTGTGAAGATCATCACCTACACCATTCCAGGTTTGCTTCATCCCGTCCAGGATCGGGTCAAGTTCACGTTGTGTGTTTGTGTGCGTTTGTTAACCCCCTCTCTCCTACAACACTAAACGTCCCCTGCACCAACAGTTGTTTTCCTTCCTGGAGGGAGGAGATGGATCCTTGAACCAACTCTGTCCTTCCTCATGACAACCTGTGTTCGTGTGTGTGTGCGTGCGCGCGCACCAGCCTAGAATAACTAACACTGTTGCCGATCTCTTCTAATCTGACTGATTCCACATCTGCTCCTGATCCAATGAAGTTCTGCATGTGACCTCTGACACGTCTTTGTGATGATTTTATGCACTAGAAAAAGAAGAAAAAGTCGAGTGGTGTTGGTTGATGGTTGTTTTTTTTCCCAGCGTCATCAAAGAGGAAGTTCCAGACAACGATCAAGATGGATGCCCCGAGGAGGCGGAGCCGGTAGGTGGACGATCACCAGTAAAGCTGTCAGCCACCGTGACAGGTGCTTATCACGCTGTCTGGTCATGTGATTGACAAGGAGGGCAGCGACCACGAGGAGGCAGAGGACGGCGACGAGGAGGACGACTCTGACACGGCGGGAGAGGAGACATCTGAGGAGTCCGACTCTGAGGAGCTGGATGAAAAAGGTAGGAGCGACGCGTCGGCCGTGACGTCCACCTGGAGCCTGACGTGTCTGCTCGCCTGCAGAGAACGTCCAGGCCGACCTGGCCAACATCACTTGTGAGATCGCCATCAAGCAGAAGCTGATCGACGAGCTGGAGAACAGCCAGCGGCGCCTGCACACGCTCAAGCAGCAGTACGAGCAGAAGCTGTCCATGCTGCAGATGAAGATCAGAGACACGCAGCTGGAGAGAGACAAAGTGTTGCACAGCATGGGTGAGAGTCACGTCTGCTCAGAGGTCAGAGGTCAAAACCAAATCAGGTTTCCTGCCACCCCCTGCAAGAAGTCAGTGCACTATAAAGTACATCATAAATATAATTTAAATTTGAATTGTAAATCAAAATGTAACTAAAACCGACATTTTTTATTGTTGTATAGTTTATACTAGAATGATAGAATAAATTCAAATGTACCCGAAACAGATTAAAATAACAATTAAACAATTAAACTAACTGTAGAACAAATAAATAAAAAGCCAGATTAGAATAAGTGAATACGTGCAATTGACATTTGGACTGTGGATATATAAAATTAAATTGATGTGCAACATTAAAATTATTTTAAATTACTTGGAGTGGATTGCACCTATCACCCGCTTTGGTCGTTGTTCTGATGCTCCTGAACCAGGTTCTGTTGAGTCGGGTACGGAGGAGAAGGCAAAGAGGATCAAAGTGGAGTACGAGAGGAAGCTGAGCTCCATGAACAAGGAGCTGCAGAAGCTCCAGTCGGCCCAGAAGGAGCACGCTCGCCTGCTGAAGAACCAGTCCCAGTATGAGAAACAGCTGAGGAAGCTCCAGCAGGACGTGAGCGAGATGAAGAAGACCAAGGTGGAGAGAGGGAATAAAACAGCATTTAGTCTACAGACTCCTTTTGAAGACATGTCATGTTGGGTTCGTCCACTAGGTGTCACTGATGCGTCAGATGAAGGAGCAGCAGGAACGCAACCGGGCCTCCGAGTGCAGGAGGAACAGGGAGATCGCCTCTCTGAAGAAGGACCAGCGGCGAGCCGAGGTGAGAAGAACCCTCTGTGGTCTGTGCTCTGACCTTATGCGCTGGTGTCCTCTTCAGTGTGTCGTCTTGGTGTTCCTACAGCACCAGGTGAAGCAGCTGGAGGCCCAGAAGAGGCAGCAGGAGCTGATCCTGCGCAGGAAAAATGAAGAGGTGAGAAGATGGGAGTAGGCTCACTGTTTACTCAGGTCACTCACGGAGCTGTGACCCGCACAGGTGACCGCTCTGAGGCGCCAGGTGAGGCCGGTGTCGGGGAAGGTGAGCAGGAAGGTGAGCTTACCTGAGCCTCTGCAGGAGCCGGCACATCGGGCCCTTTCCTCACGGCTGCTGTCACCCGGAGCGACCTCGTCCAACGGAGCAAGGTGAAGTTATTACAGTATTAATGTCACCAATGTGTGTGTGTAGTGTCTGCAGGAAATGTATCATTCTCTGAAAACACAACAAGCACTTGTTAAAATGTCACAGTCAGAGAACAAATGTAGGTTTGTTATGTTTAAATACAAACTCATAACCATTTTTTCTTTATTTATTATGTGAAATATGTTTGTAATAAATGCATGCAGATTTAATTATATATGTGTATTGATTGATTAATTCTCTTTAGATCATCATTTCGCTGTTTTAAATATAATTCTATCACCCTTTTAGTCACCTGCCTGACTTATTTATTCGTGCTTTTTTTTATGTTTCTTTTTGATATTTATCTCTCGTTTCAGTATTGTAATTTACCTTCATTAGTTTTTATACAAACTTAATTTCTAGATTTGTCATTTTTTGTCATTCATTTATTAATTTTATTTGTTTATTTTTTCCTTCGTGGGTTTTATTATCTCTGTTTCCTCACATGACAGCATGTTTCATAGATTAACTTTAATTTCCCCATTCATTCAATCACCCTGCACCTCGCAGTACCAGCCCGCAGACAGCAGGTGGTGCTGCGTCATGTGTTCATGTCCAAACCGCTGACGTCAGCGTGTCTCCTCAGGAACTCCCCGGTGCGGATGGGAAGTATCTACATGAGCCGCAGCGCCAGGGCCAAGTGGCAGTCGCTGGAGAGACGCATCAGTGACATCATCATGCAGAGGATGACCATCTCCAACATGGAGACGGACATGAACCGACTTCTGAAGGTACCGTGACTCATCGTGGACAGAGCTCTGGTGTGGAAAGAGAAGCTGACAGGTCGGCGTCCCCCCCCAACCAGCAAAGGGAGGAGCTGACCCGACGGAGGGAGCGGGTGTCCAGAAAGAGGGAAAAGACGGCAGAGGGAGCGGACGCCGACCGCTCGCTGGTCTCCTTGAACGAGGAGCTGGAGTCTCTGAGCGCCAACATCGACTACATCAACGACAGCATCGCTGACTGCCAGGCCAACATCATGCAGATGGAGGAGGCCAAGGTGACATCATCCGTCCATCAGTCAAATTTTATTCAAATGTGTTTCAACAATAAACACAAGGAACTGAGGAAAAACACCTGAGATAACACCAGAGAATATGTGAATGAAATTAATACTAAGAATAATTTAAAAAATGAATTTAAAAAGGAACAACAAGGAAAGTAAAAATTAATGCTAAAATAAAACAAAATAGAATAATGGTCAATTATATGAAACAGAACAATTCCAAATCAGTTCCAAATAAAATAAAACGTGCAAAGAGATGAATGAGTGAGGCAGATGTTCATCTAAGAAGACAAAAGAATTCTCTTTAAAACAGACTCCAATACCTTGAGTTTGGACCTCCAGGATTAGGAACAGACCAGAACCAGAGAACCTGAGGGTTTTGCAGCTGGAGCACACAACAAGAACAGTTGTAAAAATGACTGAAGGAACGTTGAATGTGTTCATTGGGTTCACACGCTCCCCTGCTGGTTGAACGCCGTCTCAAAGCGGACTTGACACCTGATGGCATGTTTTGTTCCAGGAGGAAGGAGACACAGTGGACGTGAGCGCCGTGATCAGCTCCTGTAATCTGTCAGAGGCCCGTTTCCTCCTGGACCACTTCATGACCATGACCATCAACAAGGTACCTGCTCCGGGTACCTGGAGCGTGTGCGTGTGCGTGTGTGTGTGCGTGTGCGTGTGCGCGCAGTCTGTCCCACTCAGAGCAGCCGAGATCAGGATCCCAGGCGGCGTCAGCAGCTCAGATCGTCAGTCAGTGGAAACAGATCCAACTGTCTGAGTCCTGAGGTCCATGACTGTTGTCAGGGAATGTTGTTACTCTGCAGTTGGCTGTGGAACACCCCAACACGTGTGGGTACACACTGACAACCGGAACAAGAACTATTTTAATCCAACCACTTCCCTATGAGACTCAGTTTAATGAGGTTAAATGGAACAGGTTGATTGAATTAAGTCACAATTTGATCCAGATGTAATTGGATGAACGCTAACAGCTGCAGAAGGAGACAGACTCAAGGAGTCATGGAAAGTAGTTGGTCTGTCAACAGCGGTTCTCTGTTGTCATAGAAACCAGCGTCCACATGTGCAGCAACGACTTCCTGTTGCAGGCTCAGAAACCTGGAACACAGAAAGTTCACAGAATGTTTGAATACAGCGTAATTAAGAGTCATCAAACTGGACCTAATTAATATATTATTATTAATAATGATTAGTTTAGCTTCAGTCATCAAACAAAGGTTGTCCAAGACGTTGTGGTTTTCGTAGCGGCAGCTGTTCGTACATGCAGTAACTCCATGCACTGTGGCTCAGGGGCTGCAGGCGGCTCAGAAGGACTCCCAGCTGAAGGTGATGGAGGGCCGGCTGAAGCAGACCGAGATCAACAGCGCCACCCAGAACCAGCTGCTGTTCCACATGCTGAAGGAGAAAGCGGAGATCAACCCTGAGCTGGACGCTCTGCTGGGAAGCGCTCTGCAGGGTACGACCCCCCCGCCACCACCCCTACCCACCGCCACCGCCATCAGCATGTTCCATGACCTTGTCAATCATCTTCTCTCTCATCACGAGGCCCCTTCACCCCGACAACCGACAGCAGCCTGTCGGATGAAGAGCAGCCTCTGGTTTCTCACCTTTGATTTGATGTGGTTTCTGTTTGTTTCCTCTGTGGTGTTTGTGTGAACTCAGAGTTAGGGTCCCTGTCGGCAGGTGAGTACGAGCTGAGCGGCCGTGCGTGGCAGTTTCCCATCCAGTCAACGTTCTCACAACAATTCCTCGTGTTCTGTTACTGCCGGTGTTTGGAAAGTTACTGGAAATGTAACAGGTTCCCATGACTTCAAATGTAACAGCAGTGTAACTGTCAGTGACTTTATCAAAGTGATGTAACTAATTCCATTTGGTACGTTTTCTAAACGTTGAATGAATGTTTCAACAGTTTCAGTGTTTGAACGTCATCAGCTTCAACACTGACGACTGTGAAACTGTTTAAAATCACTAAACACGTCAACTGACATCGTCATCTTCAGTCATTCACTCTCTCCAGTATAATTATTAAACAGAGAGACGAGGTTTTGTTCACATGGAACCGATGTGTGTGTTTACAGTTTATTTTGACATTAAATTACCTCACACTGTTACATGTGTCTCGTCCCTCCCAAACACTGGTTATTAGTAAATGTCCACAACTCTTGTGAACTGTATTATACACGTACATCCCAATGCAGCAGAGAATCATCAAAAAGTTGATTTCATATATTAACATATAGATCCATCCTGCACACGCGGATCGATGTCAAGTGTTTATTTCTTTTCATTTAGATGATGACAACTTATTGAAAACCCCAAATTCAGTGTCTCAGAAAATTATAAATATCAAATTGAACAGAAATAAACACTGGAAATATGTCTGTCTGTGTATAAAGATGTTTCACTTTTTGAACTGATTTACTGATAAAAAAAAAACAACAAACCCTTTGATGATAATCTAATGTACTGAGGTGTACCTACAGAAAAAGGAAGAACTGCTTCTGATTTGTAGAGATCTTCAGTGGGTGTCCCTCCTCAGTCCTTGACAAACTCCGTGTCACTCCGCTGTCATGTGCATGTGTTTTTGTTCCCCCCTGAGCTGCAACACGACTCAGCGGTTCTGTTCTACAGGACCTCTTGTTTTCCCCCTGCATTTGTGTGTCTCCGACAGAAACGTCAGACGTCATGGCCGTATTAACCGACTAATAACCCGCAATTGTCTCCATTCCACACTTAACAAAACTGCTGAGCTCGTCATCATTCTGCTCAAATACTTTAAACGTGTGTGTCCTCATGTGGAAGGAACTTTTAGTGAAACCCTTGTGCTGTGTCTCCCTGATGCAGAGAACGGAGAGGACAGCAGCAGCGATGAGTCCGCCCCCAGCCCGGCCGCCGAGGGCAGGTACGGTCACACACGCTTGAACAATCCGTGTCTGTGCTCCGCTAATAATGACTGCAGGAGACTAAGAAGAACGTTGTTGGATGCTGATGTAACATTGTAGTTGTGACAACAATTCCAAATGTTCTAGAGCAAATAAGTACAGATACATCACATCACAAGTATAGTTCATTCATTGATGAACTATACTTTTAAAAGTTTTAAAAGTACAAAAATAAGTGCAGTTTTCTTAGTATTTGGATTCATCATTTACACATGGGCACTTAAGCTCACAGTGGATCCAAGGTACGAAACATTCAGTAACTGGAGCTGGAGCGTTCCTCTAATTTCCATCTGTCGACCCGAACAAACAAAACAATGCAAGAACACACGATAACAGAGCATCAGATTGAACAAAGTCCCTGTAAAACAATGTAAAAATAACCAAAGATGAACTCAAATGAATGTAGAATGTTCATCCAGAACACGTCAGACAGGGTCAGTGTTAACAGGTTATTTAAAAGTCACATGATGCATCGATAAAACCTGAAGGAGCTTCAAAAGGGAACAAAAGTCTCAATATGAAAAGATGTGTTGATAGTTTGTCACTTTAAAATGGCTTCAGGCCTATTTCCATGTATTTCCGAGTCTGTCACCAGTGAGCAGACCAGCTCACTGAGGCTGGTCTCTATTTGTGGCTCTGTGTGGACTTCATCTCCCCTGACTTCCAGCACGCTGGCGTCCGATCTGATGAAGCTCTGTGGTGAATCCAGGCCGAGGAGTAAGGTACAGACACGTCGAAGGACTTTACTGACCCTAACGTTTGAAGAGTGGTGACTCAGCACCTGTGCCCCCAGGCCCGCAGGCGGACCACCACCCAGATGGAGCTGCTGTACGCCAGCTGTGGCGATCTGTCCTACGACTCCCTGACAGGAGACCTCACCGGCCCTCTGCCGCCCTTCACCGAGCGCCTGGAGGGGCCTGCCGCGACTCCGTCCCCTGAGCGCGAGCAGACGTTCGGTCCATCTGCGCGGCCGGCGGCCCTGTGAGTGTTTGTCTCGGCTCCCATGTTGTCACCACGTCCACGTTTCAAGACGTGACTGTGCGTCGCTCTGGATCCAGGTCGCCGACGCACGTCGACAGAAAGCAGCAGGAGCGCTCGCCCCTCAGCCGGCGGAGGACGCAAGAGAGAGCATCAACGGCAACACACATCCCGGTGCCCACACCTGCAGAGACCAGAACCAAAGGCAGCGACTACAAAGCGCTGTAAGAGGTTCATCACGTCCGTCTGGACACAGCTCACACAGCTCTGTGTTGTTATTTTTTTAGGTTGTGTCATCTTTCGTTTTTCTGTTAAATGATTATGTCACTTTGGGTTTTGTTTTTTTTTTCCCCAGGTTGGACGAGACACCTGTGGGTGAAGGTCACAGGTAAATATCACCGTTTGATTGACACGTCGGCGAGGCCTGAAGGGATTGGAAAGGAAATGAACAGTTGTCAGAGTCTGAACAGCACAAAAGCGTCAAATCCAGTTTTTGTCACTTGTTGGATCCGAACCGAATGTGGCGGCAGTTTGAAACGGGATTCACATCTGATTTCAGTCTCGGCTCATTCCAGTCGGAGCAGCGTCCCAGTGACTGTAGCATGAAGCATGTTTGTGTTTTAACGTTTTTATTACACACTGCAACAACTCTACATTCCCAACCATATTGTCTTATTTCCTGTCAAAATGTCTCATTTCCATATCATGTCTGTACTCTCATCAAGAGACACATCTCCTGAAGAAGTAGCTGTTTTAAACGATCTTCACTTGGTTCAAACTAATTTTCACTTGAAATAAGCAGAAATCGGTGGACACATTTTTTTTTTTTTTGTGATGAGACCCAACCCAACCCACACCTGCTCCACTGTGTGTTTAATGGGTTTAAAAATGTACTTGACACACATGAAGATTGTCAAAAAACAAGTTACATTTTCTGTCTTAATTTCTTATTTCTTAAGTGTGAAGACATTTTTAACTAGAAATTTGACATTTTGACTGGAAAACAAACAACCAAATCTTAACACTTTCCGCGGTGCATTGCCTCACCAGTGCTCATTTCGCCCTTCGTTACCATGACAACCCACGCACAGAGCATGCCAACAAAGATTCAGGATCAGATTTGTCCCATGTTTACGCTGTGGGTGTGTTTGTGCTCCAGAGGTGTGATCAACCCCGTGACGGCCTCGAAGAACAACCGGGCGGCCAAACTCCAGTGTGTGTACGTCGCCGAGGGTCACACCAAACCCGTCCTGTGTGTGGACGCCACTGACGACCTACTCTTCACCGGATCCAAAGGTCGAAAGAAACACTGCTGAGAATGACGGTGCATCACTGCCCCCTGCATCAGCCTGACCTGTGTGTGTGTTTGTGTGTTCAGACCGGACGTGTAAGGTGTGGAACCTGGTGACGGGTCAGGAGATCATGTCTCTGGCCGATCACCTGAGCAGCGTGGTGTCAGTCCGGTAGGAGGAGTTTGTTGGGGACAGCCCACCAGGTGTGTGTGGTTCTCATGCTGGGTGTTTTCAGGTACACGTCCAGCCTCGTCTTCTCCGTCTCCACCGCTTACATCAAAGTCTGGGACATACGCGACTTCGCCAAGTGCATACGCACGCTCACGTAAGCACCGGCATTTTTGGAGGTGGAAGGCACATGATGACGTGCTCCAACCGTCTGTGTGTGTGCGTGCCAGGTCGTCGGGTCAGGTGGGCGGCGGGGACACGTCCTCCTCTCTGAGGAGTTTATCCATCCCACCAGGAGAGAGTCAGATCAACCAGATCGCCATCAACCCATCAGGGTCCTTCCTGTACGCTGCTGCCGGCAGCGCTGTTCGCATGTGGGATCTCCGCAAGTGAGTGGGTGTGTCCCAGCTGGTCGAGGCAGAAGGCTGTCCACATAGTGGAGCTTGTTCCAGGGTTCTGAGCCTGTAAACAGGACGTTGTTGGTTTCCAGTAGAACAGATCATGTGATCACACACAGCGGCGACAGCTTCACACAAAAATCAACGATTGAATCATTCTGGTTTCGTGAGCTGTCTTGGGGGGGGTGGGGGTTTATTACACTTTGTGTTACTTTTTTTGTATAAAAAGTGATGTCGATTGAAATAATGACAAGTTTCAATTGCACACGTGAAAATAAAACAAACCCAGAATATTTTTTTTAGAAAGAAAGAAAATGTTTGATTGAAATAGAGCATAAAATTAAAAATCTTTAAAATGTATGAAACTAACAACGCGCATTCAAACCAGAGCTCATCTGTACACAAACTCGAAAAAAATAAATGTTTTCAACATGGATTGAAGAACATCTGCAGCTGGTTCTGTTGGTAGTTTGTTCCACAGATCCATCGACGCTGACTTCCTGTTTCTCGTAGGTTTGCGTCCACGGGGAAGCTGACGGGTCATGTGGGACCAGTGACGTGTCTGAGTGTTGATAAGCTGGGAAACGGACAGGACCTGGTGCTCAGCGGCTCCAAAGACTGTCACCTGAAAGTAGGCACACACACACACACACACACACACACACACACACACGCTTTGCAGGAAACTGAGGTTGTGTCCACACGGAGCTGTTTCTGTTTTTTGTTTAAATGTAAAAACGTTTGACGTTTTTTTGGCCGATGGGTCAAATCGATCCGATTAACACACTTTTTTGGAACCTGGTCTCCTCTTCCCCCTGACATCTGCTAACTAAAACAGTGGTGGACACTGTTGGAGCCTGTTAGGGTCACAAAGGTCAGATATTATGCTCCTCAGCCAATACGCCCAGAAAAAACTGCAGAAGATTCTAGATTCCATTTACCAGATGTTTTCTTCTTCTTCTTCTTCTTGTCTTTGGTTTCTTCATTTACTGTCTTTTTATACAGCACGCAAACTTCTCTTCTCCGTTTTTGGTCAGTTTTGACCAACCGTCGTTTACAATGGATCCATTTGGACACAAATACTATTGACACGACGCCCAGGAAGACAGAGGAATGAAGATAGTTGTGGTAGATGGAGACTGAACCAGAATCATTTTTCAAACAGTTTTACATA
Source organism: Aeoliscus strigatus (assembly GCA_901007665.1). NCBI lineage: Eukaryota > Metazoa > Chordata > Actinopteri > Syngnathiformes > Centriscidae > Aeoliscus > Aeoliscus strigatus. Next base: position 18,407 of record CAAKHB010000465.1, read on the forward strand.
ACACACGGAATAATCTCGAGGAATGTGTGTGTCCGCACAGAACCAGGTCAAATGCTGTAGTATGTCCTCCAGGCCTGCGAGTGGCGCTGTACTGCTGCCACAGTAACACTAGGAAGAAGATGGTGGAGCACACGAGTCGAACAGAAACCCGGCGGCAAAAATATTCGGGCTCCAGAACGCCGGTTCCGTGTGGACAAAACGTCCATACGACAGATTCTCCTGAACCCCCCCTCCGTGTGGACGTGGCCTCATATGGTGTGTTTCTGCTGTCAGATGTTTGAGGTGGCAGAAGGAACCCAAGGTAGCATCGGCCCCTGCCATACGTTTGACCCCGCCCACCAGGACAGCGTGGAGTCGCTGGCGGTCCACGGAGACGTGTTGTACAGCGGCTCCAGGGATTACTCCATCAAACAGTGGGACTTGGGGAGCAGACGCCTGCTACAGGTTTGCTGACTCAGACCAGCACGTGGACTCTGGGGTCCGGTAGATGAGGTGAAACTGAAAATGACTCTCCGCAGTCCATCGGCGTCCAGGCGGACTGGGTCAGCGCTCTGGGCGTGGTGCCGGGCGCTCCGGTGCTGCTCAGTGGGTGCAGAGGGGGACTGCTGCGCCTCTGGAACGCCGACTCGCTGGCACCTCTCGGTGAGGTCCAAGGACACGACAGCCCTATCAACGGCCTGACGACCAACAGCAGCCATGTGTTCACCGCCTCGGAGTGAGTCACACACACACACACACACACACACACACACACACACCAGTGTTTGTTAGAACTCCTCACCTGTTACTGACCACCTGTTGTTACGTGTGTGTGTGTGTGTTAGTGACCGCACAGTGAAGATCTGGGAAGCCAAAGCACCTTTGGAGGACGGAGTCCACTGACGGTAGAGGACAAACCAAAGTGACAGCGGCTTCCAATAATTCCCTCAGAGTCCGAGTCATCCTGGGACGGAAGCTACAGGTCTACGTCGTGGACTGGGTTCACACCTGGACGTCTGTCTGCGTGGCTCTGCCTTGAATCCCACATGTGTCGGCGTCTCTGGGTCCGACCCCCGTCACTACTGGACGTCTGTCCGACATTCTGTCATCTCCACTTCTGACGTAGAAAAACGCCGTCATACTTCCATTCTGTCAAACTTGAATGTTTATAAATCGGTTCTCAAACATTTGGATTCTGACAAATTAAAACAGATCATTTTTACCTCAAGCACACCTGTTAGCTTGCTAAATTAGGCTAGTTAGCTGTTTAGCATTAGCATTATTTCCCAGGATGAATGATTGGAATCAAACAGACTGTGTGTTGGTGTTTTTGTCATGAACACTGGTGTGACCGCTGGCAGATCATCTGTTTTCTATTTGTGTGCGTCGTCAAAGAGGCGACAAGTCGTTTCCTGGAGCCTCTCAAACTCTAGGAAAGTGGAACGATTTAGCCCAAATGTCGCTGCGTGAAACAACCTCTGGAACTGTTTGACGGCGCTGACGTGCAGACACGTTCTGTGGCGTTTCAGTGGTTTTTCTTTCCTCACGCTTTCTCACGACTCTCGTCCCCTGTGACCTGCATCTCCTACGACCACATTTTCTCACGTCCAGGACGGAATGTTGAGTTTCTACTGTCTGTGACCTTCAGAGGCACTGAGAACGTCTGCTGGGTTCAATCCAACAGACATTTTTCAGTCCTGGTGCAGCGTTTGCTGCGTCAGGACATCGGAGACGGTGGTGTTGATGGAAACAAGCACCTTCCTGTGGTCTTCGTCTCTCCTCTTTGACTCCTCCTGTCCAGTCGTGTTCATTCTACGTGTGTCCGCAGTGATTGATGTTCATCTCTGTGATTCATCCTGAGCTGTAGCTTGTGACTGATAAATGTCAACCGTCCTCATGAAAGAGATCAGGTACCCGGCTTGTCATCTCATGTCACAAGTAACCTTCCAACATGCTTGTTTTCTCAGCTGTTGGGAGTAAAATTGCACTGAAATTTGTTTTCTCTTTTTCTATCTCTCTCTCTCTCCGCTGCCGTTTGCTGTAAACTATTTCCAGTCCTTTTGACTTGCACTTGGTTTGCTGAAGACATTTGTTGTAAATATTCCCCCATAGACTGCTGATTTTCTTTTCTAATCATAGTTGTACCTCTTTTTTAAAATGTGACTGTAAATCTGCTCTTGGTTAAATGTGACTGTTGTTTCCTTCCTGCTGATTGAGAAAATACTAGGTACCAGTGTGAAAATAAATCAAGACAAATGAAAAACCGGTAGTTACTTTTTGTGTTTGAATGTAGTAACGTGGTATGACCACATGGTGGTGCTGCAGACACGTGACGCTGTGGATAAAGCTCGCGTTTCTTCGGTAAAACGTCGTCAGTACACACGACTTAATCCAGGGAAATAATCACAGCTCATAAAATGCGACCCAACAAAAACAAGCTCGGAGCTGACAACTCGAGCTGGTTAATGAAAACCAACGTCAGCAGCCTTCTTAGGGTTTTAATGAAAAGCCTGTGGACACAGAGTCAACATTTTGGTGAGGTTTTATTTATTTTTCATCATGATGTCTGGTAATATATTCTACTACATGTCTTTTTTTCCTACTGTTTTACTGATTTGGCATCATACCAGCCAGCCAGCTATTTAAATCTCACAAAAACACATTTAATCTTCTTTTTTAAATTTAAATATGCTACAACATTAACATTTATTTCAGTTGCTGCTCTGTAATACAGAACATCATTTGGTATTATCGTTTTTACTGTACAGTACATACTCTCACGATTGGTTTCTGGATGGTATCTATGCTCACTCGATAATTTGTGTGCAGGTTTGTGTCGTTCCTCCTTCAGTTCTACCCGCAGGCGCTTATAGTGTTGTACGGTTTATTCCTGCACAGATGACAGAGACAGAGAGGTGAAGAGGAGTCAGAAAGTTCCCCTGAAGACACGTATTAATGAACCGTGATGGAGGATCAATATTTAATGTTTGGAAAAGTGTTAATTGGCCTCGTAGGAGTAGAACATTGACTCGCTGCCGCTCACACTGCATTGAGTTTGTATTCTTTATTTTTTTTTTTGAAACATGTTTTTTATTATTTCACACTTAGAGACAGTTCTGTTGGGTGGGGTTACAGTGGTTCCCTGGTATATGGTACCTACATATATATGCCAATACAGAGTAATTCACACACACTATTATATTATTCAGTCACAGCTATACAATTGTCTCAATTCTTTCCCAGTTGTTCCTATGAGCTTGTGGTAAAAAAAAGACGTTCCCATAGCCCTCTCTCGTCCTCACTGTCACTGACTCTCGCCAACATCCGTTCATACGATGCAATTTCTGCCATTTTTTCAATCCAGCCTTTATAGTCCGGTGGGGATGTACTCTTCCATACCCTGAGGATAATCCGGGCTGCCGTAACCGTCCCGACCTTCATGACTGCAAAATATTGTTCTGACACTCCCATTACTTGTGATTGGTCGCCCAGTAAGCATAATCTTGGAGTGACTGGGATCTCAATCTCCAGAGCCTTCCCTAGATGTTCTAATACTTTTACCCAAAATGGCTGTATCAGACCACATTCCCATAGAACATGTAG
>CAAKHB010000466.1:2490-12872 GCA_901007665.1 Aeoliscus strigatus
TGAGACTCCACAGACTCCCACACAGTTTGTGAGAGGTAATCTGATTCAATGACACCGCTCTTCCTCACAAGATCCTGAATTCACCCCAGATGCATCTCTCTCTCTCTCTCTCTCTCTCACACACACACACACACACACACACACACACACACACACACACACACACACACACACACACACACACATATGCAGTTATGCATTAGTATGAAGCCACGTCTACCAGAGCATCGGATACTCATGCAGACACACAAACACACACACACGCACACGCACGCACACTCGTGATTAGTGAACCTCGTGTGAGAACGTGCACGGCGGGGACACAAACCCTTTTGCTGAGCTGGCGATAAGTGAGTCAGACGTCCCGTCGGGTTTTTCTTTCTTTCTCCGGATGACTCTTTTTGCAGAATCGAGTCGGCAAAGTGATAAAAAGTCATAAATGTCGTGTCACTTTTCTTACCTGGCGGTGTTTCACAGCGGAGGAGGAAAAGCAGACTGCTTATGTCAGATTAAGCGGAGGAACTAAGACGAGAAGTCTGTGCTCCTCACACACTCTCTCTCCCTCCCCCTCCCGGTGTGTGTGTCTCACACACACATACACACACACTCCATCACCACAAAGAGTCTCTAAAAAAGAAAGCAGGATGTGCTACTGGGTCAAGTCTCACGTTGGGTGTTGTATTTCTCGTCTTGAAGAAGTCCTGATGAGTCCAATCAAAGGGTTTAAATCAAAATCAAAAGTCAACAGAGGCAGTAGCCAGATGTGGAGGCACATCTGGGACACGTCTGAGTCAAAGCAGGCAGCTTTCAACACTGTGACTGTGGTCAGGAAATGTACATGAATATTGTTACAAATAACATTTTGTACTTGAGGAAGTCGAAGTTCAGTTGATTTCACCGTTGATTTTGAGTGATGCATCAAAGTTAACTGGACTCTGATCCATAGGTCAGTATCACCTTTATTTCATATTAAACAGAAGGTACTGAGAACTAAAACAGTACAGTTCACGTTGGTTCCAGCTCCATCACACCAGTGTCACTTTTATCAGTACATACATTTTATAAAAAGCCAATGTTGTGTACTAATCGTTCTAGATCCTGTTTTAGAACACGGGAAATACCCTCACACACATCACCTACATCCACTGGAATGTTCTTTTACTCAGACTCCTGGGAGTCGATATGGAATAAAGTTGCTCACGTCATAGTTTCCTGAATTTACACTTACATCTTACTGGTTCGATTCCACATGAAGGGACGGTGAAAACGGGTCATTATTTGGCGTTCACCCCTGCACGCTGGACTTTACTGACTCTCAGTGATTCACTGCACCCTCATGTTCGGTGTTTCCGTATTGCAAACATGAAGTTAAGGACACTGCAGGGAATCACTCTGAGTGACGGCACCTTTATACAACCAATATACCATCGGTTAATTGTCCTCCTGTCATCTGTCTTTACTCTCCTTCCCTGTCTTCCTCCTCCTGTGTCTGGCTGTCCATCACCCTGACGTTCCTCGGTTCACTCTGGGTCTGGGCTTTGGTTTGCGTGTTCTGTCTCCTGTCCTATTTATGTTATTTTCAGCCAACCAGACGCCACAGAAGTGCAAAGTCAACATTGGGCACATGAAGAAGAATGAAAGTGGCGTCAGGGCCACATAACTTTTTTTAAACAAATGAATTTAAAATAAACTGTCAAAGACCAAAGAGAGAACATTTGTGTTACTTCTCCTCTCTGCTTGTAAAGAATAGTGGAGAATAACATGATAGTAACACACAGTAACCTTCTAACCAACAGCCCATATAAGCCCAGGTACATGGGACAGAGATATTGTCCGTATATGTAGAAACATTTATTTACTTATCAACAACATGCAACAACAAAAATATAGAGCGAATAAAATTACTGACTGAGACTTGTGGTACTTTTTGGTCCTCTACAAGAGCTGTGCACTTAATCAAGAATACTAGGTGGAAGGAAAACAGGGACGTACCGAGTATTTAAGAAAGATGCACGTCTCTTGTAGACATGCAGTCAATTGGCATAATTGGGCCCAACTACTGGAACTGACTTGTTTCGGCACAGAAAGTGATGAACTTGTTTTTCCAAATTGGACAGAAATCTCAGAATGAACCTGCTGTTCTCCTTAGGGCGCAGGGATTTCATGTTCCATAATATTACAGATGAAATGTCAATAGCTCAACTGTCACTGTCGTCCTTCTCATTACTCAAGTGAACTTCTACCAACTGTCAGTCTTAATCCTCATAAAACTTCACTGGATGTCAGTTGGAGTCGCAGCTGTGACTTTTCCGCTTTGTTTCACTACCTTGGCCTCTCCATTACTCCCCGGGGCTCCTCACATTCTTATTCCTTGCAACGATGGGTTAAACAGCTGAAGTGTTTTCATTGCAGTCCACATTTATCTTGGGGGTAGTGGTTAGACTGGGAGGGGCACGAGGATGTGGGAGGTTTTTAGTGCGTGCAGACGTCCAGCAGGAAACGTGTAGAGAGAAGGAGAGACCATGGATTACAAAACAGCACACAGAGGAGGAAATGGCCACTTCCCAACATGTACTTGATCTTAGCATGGAAAGGACAACAGCTTCAATATCTTGTGCATGTGTGTATATGTCTTGTGTATGTGCGGTATTTGTGTGTGTGTGTGTGTATGTGTGTGTGTGTGTGAGAGAGAGAGCAAGCTGAAAATAATAGTGCTCTTAAATGTGTGAGTTTTACAGACGAATACATGAAGAAAATATGCATGTGATGCATACATATGTGATGAACAATAAAACATACTCCTCAAATTAGAATTATGTAGAAAAGGAAGGTGAGTGGGTATTATTGATATGGTATTTTTGTATTATGTCTCATTTCTACTGCTTCCATCTCTTTACACAGCAGTCCTGAGCGCCGGCATGTTCCATCATTCACTGTGGTGTTATTTGTTTAAGTCTGCACAGATGGGGGTCAGTTAAAATGTGAATATAATAGTTCCAGTAGTTTGTTCGTTCTTGTTTTGGGTCGCAGTTAACGCTGGAGCCGATCCCAGCTGTCAGTGGGTGAAAGCTGCCACCTCGTCTCAGAGCTAAGATGTAAAGACAGACACAACTGTTCACACTCAAAGTCACATCGACAGGCAATTACAGTAACCAATTAACATGACGTGCTTCTTGGAGGTGAGAGGAAGCTGGAATACCCAGAGAGAGCCCACACAAACCTGGTTCCAAAAGTGCATGTCAAGAAACACAGATCAACATCCAAACAGACGACAGCAAGATAGACAAAGTAAAGTGGAAAACGAGGCAAATGCATCCTCAGTCATTAGTCTGACTGTGCATTATAATGAATGTAGATTCAAGCAACACATTCAACAAACTGCAGTCCACATAAACAAAGGCAGCGACCTGAAAACTCCTCGGTAGTTGAGTGTGAAACAGGTCATTATGTAAGAAAATGAAATGAGACGCAACCCAGTTGAGTTTTCATTCACCTCAAATGGAAATGATGATTAGTACCTTATGTAAGTTGACAGGGATGTTTTAAGAAAACCACACTAGACACCAGATCCTGTTTCCTATTAAATGCCCCATCGTCTTGAGGGACCCAAAAGAAAGACATGACAACCTTACAGAATGTGTCTTACTGAGGCAACGGGGAATTACTGAAGTGGAGCCGTGACTGTACCAGAAGAAGAGGAAACGTATTTAAACAGTGTTTTCCTTTCTTTCGAGATGCCTCATTGTCCCAACTCTCTGTAATATGTTGCCGACTAGTGGAGTGATATATGTGATGAAATAAGAGGACTAAAAATGCATAGTGGGGGCCTCTACGGGTTGAAGCAAAGCTATATTCGTCCATTTCAAAAAAACATTTCTGTCCTAGGGGAGCTACAACTTTGTCATGCAATGAGATGGTGACTCGTCCAGGGTGAACCCTGTCGTTTGCCCACTGACAATTTGCCCACCAGTGACCCGTAGCCAGAGCAGGTGGGAGAAGATGAGTAAATGAATGGGAGCTACGACTCACATTCAGCACTGTGTGTGTGGGCGGAGCTTATCTGGTCCTCCCTGCCTGCCCATGTTAAATCATCAAGTATCCAGGATAGAACTTCATCTGGGGTTTAGTTACACTTTAACAACCCATGAATTGGGTTATATGTGAGAGAAAATTAAGAGAACCTTTATCCTATTTTAAGCAGAGAGACTCAACATTACTAATATCTGTGCTGCTGACAGATGAGGACATTTTCTCTCCTGTAGTTTTACTTCAAGGAGCCCAGCTGTCGTTATGGTTTACCACCTCATAAAATGTCAGTTACTGTGAACAGCAACAGCGAGAAAATCTTCCCCTAGGATGATGGAAGTTAATGAGACAGAGAAGAGTACGGAGGACAGTAGAAACTGAATGAGAACGACAGAAGTGTGTTAGCATGCTAACATTAGCTGCCAACAAATGAGACTCCAAGTATTCTCACACAAAGCGTTGTGCATGATTATGGAACAGAAAGCTATTTTATTATGATTTTTTTTATCTCATTTCATTTCATTTGATCATTCAGTTCGTAGGAGATAAGCTACTCTATCAAGTGATAACACGACTATTTCATACAGAACCTCAGATTTCTAGCTGGACTGTATTTATGGGTTTGATGAACACAGTTCTGCTCAAACCGTCCACTTGCGCCCCACGTAAACAGGTAAATGGGATGTAGAAATGATGAAGACTCCCGATGACTCAGGACCTGCTGACCACCTGTTTGATCCAGTCAACGAGCCTGGTGACGCGGGTGTAGACGCCGTAGTAGTTTGGGTGACCACAGCCTTTGCCCCAGCTCACCACGCCAGCCAGGAACCAGCGACCCGATGGCTCCTGGCAGACCAACGGACCACCAGAGTCCCCCTGGCAGAGACAGACAATGGGCAGAACCCTCAGTAGTTTTTAGTTCAATATTCACTGTATTTCACCTGGTACAAGGGGAAGAAAATCACTAATTCAAAGTTCATGCAATGATGATGAAACTGAACAACATCTACAACAGGGTAGTTAACAGAGTTCATGATGCTGTAAAACTAAAATTTGAAAAAGTTCACTGCTGCTTTAGATGTAAACTACATCATCAGAAAACGATATCCTCTTGTAGTTTCATGTGTACAACTACCTGACAGGCATCCTTCTCTCCACTGCGGTAACCAGCACAAAGCATTCTGGGAGTGATGAGGTGGCCATAGGAGCGAATGCAGGCCTCCTCACTGATCACATGAACGTCCACCTTCTGCAGCACAGTACTGGTCCTGCCTGAGAGAGGTCAGGGGTCAAAGGTCAGCTAGGAAAAAATCATTTCAAGTGCTTTCATTTCATTTTCTGTGATTTTATTCTCATGGTTTGCTTATTCCTTCCAGAAAGAAATGCTATTAGTACGTTATTTTCCTGACACATCAAACTATGTCTTTTTTTGTGAAAAAACAACATTTAGAAGCTTCTCTGCTTGACAAAAGTACCAAATAAAAGACTTTCCTGTTCTGCTATGAAATGAAATGGTTTAGTTTAATAGTTTAATTTAAAAAAAGCCCAACACGCACTAGATGTGCTCTGCCGGTTTAGTAGTGGGGAACAATATGGGGAACAGGAGATAGATTTGATTAGTATGAATACCACCAACACACAATCCTCTGTGACTGCAGCCTGTAAAGGTCCTGGCGTCAGTGTTTTTCTGCAAATACATTCACCTTGAAATGTATTGATTCAAATTCTGAGGAAAAATCTCCAGTTTTTGTGTGATCTAGTTGACTGACAGGCAGATCAGTCAATCAATCAAATAAGAGCAACATCCATACACTGTTTGACCCCATGAAATGTTTGTTTGTTTTTGTGTAGCTTCTGATGAGGGCTGTTGATTGGACCTTGGAACCAACTGACATGAATTAACACTGCAAGACACCATGACCTGGAGGACTGAGAACCTCCACAGACCTATTTATCACAATGGTAGTGACCAGTTCATCAGGAGCAGTCAGGTTTCTCTGACCTACCTCAGTTACTAGACAGAGCCTACTGGGGTTTTACCAAAGGCTTCCATATGTTGTAACATGATTTACAATGATCCAGAAGTCCTTTATGTCCCTCCCAAGCATTCTTCTCACCTCCCTCACGGACAGCCCCCCAGCCAGTGACCCAGCACAGCAGTCCCGGCTGCAGCTGGCGTGTAGGCGGGGGCAAGCAGGCTGGTCGAGCCAGAAGCGTGGAGGTCGGATGGTTTAGCTTCAGCAGGGCCAGGTCGTAGTCGTGGGACTCGTCATCGTAGTAGTGGTGAAGGTGGATCCGCTCAACAGGCGCCTCTGCCTCTGTGGGACTGCTGCGGCCGAGCAGAAGTTTACCCAGGAGGACGGTCCAGACCGAGGGAGAGGACAGACTGGAGGAGCAGAAGGAAGAACGGCCATAGGTTTCAGTGTGTTCACTGCTGCCACGAATGTTTATGTCCTTTGAAAATGTTTTCTGTGTAGTTGATACCATCTTTGAACAACATAAGGGTTAATGAATACATGAATACACGAGGCTTTGATTCAGACATGCTGTTACATCTAAGTCTGAGAAACATCATGAACAGGAGACGAATAAAAGATAAATAAAGGCTTTTGATTTGAAGTCATTTTGAAAGCAACACGCAATCTCTCACCACACCACTTCTTTGCATCACTCTCCCGGTACTCACTGGTTGTCATAGAAACAGTGTGCTGCGGACACTACCCACTGGCTTGAGATGAGCGTGCCCCCACAGATATGGGTGCCGCGCACCTGCAGGCTGACCTGCCACGGCCACTCTCCCTCGGACGCGTCGGTTCCCCCCACGATCCGACTGGAGAGCAGCTGCAAGCCGCAGTCTGAATGCACACAGCGACATCACAGACTGTGACATCAGGAATGGGAAAATGTAAAGACCAGTTGGAGCAAAGAAACACTGGTACAATAAATACCCACAAAAGGAAGATAAATAACTAAGGATTGATGATTTGCTTTAATCTGGTTCATTAAAACAACAATTTGTTGGTTGGGAAAGTATCACACTACTTGTAACATCATTTGAAGGAGGTAATCTGATGTCTACACAGAAGGGAGCAGAAACATGTTGTATGGTCAGGAAAGACTACTGCAATGGTCCTACGGCAACTGCTTCAGGTAGATCTAGGCTAATCTTCCATGCTTAAACATCACTGTTCAGAATTCCAAGCTAGTGTCTGATGCTGTTCAACTCAGGTTTCCTGCGTGCTCGATCAAAACCAGAGCAAGAATGAGCCCCCATTCCCCCAAAGTTACCTGTTAATGCCTTAAAATTAAATGATTTGATATTATTAGATGTATTTGTGCTTGAAATTAATTCTCTACAGTGAATCCGGCCGAGTTAGCAGCATGAGGAGTGTGCGTGTGTCTGCTCACCGCACTGTTCCTCATCTGACGCGTCAGGGCAGTCAGAGATGAAATCACATTCTGGATTTGGCTTCTTCAGACACGTTCCATCCGTGCAGACATATGTCATATCTGTGCACTGCACGCCTGCACACATGCACACACACACAAAAGGAAATACTAGCTCCATCCAGGGTGCATGGGATCGCACACACACACACACACACACACACACACACACACGCACACAGACTGACGCGTTGTACCTTCACTACAGTTCATCTCGTCTGAGGCTTCGGGGCAGTCTGGGTGTTGATCACACACCTTGTGGTACTCCACGCACTGACTGACCTCTGGGCACTGGTACTGAGCCCCACACACTGAAACACAAACGTTAAAATGTCTCATTGTGGACATAACATGCACTATGTTTGCAAATTGTGTTTGTGTGTTCGTGCTCCACACGTCTTTGTCTTTAGGTGGCTGTTCAACAGCAAATGCGCTCAAACAAATTTGACATGAATTGATAAATACCACAGCTCCTCTCATCAAATCCATTTGGACAGTCCTTGATTCCGTCACAGGCAGGAACACACAGGCCATTCACAGTGCAAAGAAACTGGCCTGGACAAGCTGGAGAACACACAGGATTTAAAAACATGACAGTCATCAGCATGTTCTCCTGATAATTTCCTGGCTACTGTCCGTGCCTCCACAACTCACGATCTGATAGGTTGAAGACGCCGTAGTGAATCTGTACACCTGGGCCTGTGAGTGACACCTCTGACGTCATGACAATGCTGACCGATGGGGCGAGAGGGAGGAGGCGTTCAGTGTATGATCGCAGGCCCCTGGTACCACACAGTCTGACGAGGAGAGAGAGACGCTAAAATCAGAAGAAAAGCCTGCTGCATTCTCTAGTTCAAGCAGAAAAACAGCAAGCTCAGGGTCCTTGATGCTTTAATTGTTTAACTGGCTGAGAAGTACTTGACTCACTAATGACCAAACTGGCCTGGCAGAATTAAAACAAAAAAACAAAACAAGAGCAAAAAAGACAAAATCAAAACAGCATAGACTAGTTCAACTGTGATGTTACTGCCCCCTGTTGGTCAATGCAGAAAAATGTGGCGAGAGACACATTTGCCGAAACAAACTTTAGAGAAATAATAATGAATAGAAATATACAGTATAATTATTCATTTGATTCATTGATGCAAATAAAGAGAACCCCCATTATTACTGTCTAATTAATATATATTATATGTAATATTTTATCTATAATTTCTGTTTTGTTTTGTTAATATCTATTCGAGTCAATACTCTACTCTACTCTACTCTACTGCACTATACTATACTATACTACTGCACAACCTTTTCTCTATATCCCAACCAGTGCATCTCAGTCTACCTTCGGTTCTGGATGATCCACTGGCCCTGGGTACAGATCTCACTGTAGCGGGCTCTGCTGAGCTCATAGCCCTCAAAGGCCAGAGACAAACCCATTCCCACTCCGGGCATCTGAAATCACACACAGCCTGACTACTGAAATGCAATCACTGGTACACACTGAACCGTCATTAAATACACGGCCGTCATCAGTGAGTCTTACAATGAAGCTCCAGGTGCAGTTGGTGTCAGGGGGATAGTAGCCGGGGAAGAACGGCGTCTCTATCGTCCCCTGGACACCTGACACATCCTTCAGCTCCATCACGGAGTCACAGTCTAAGAAATGAAAAACCAAAGCAGCAGCTATAATTCAACAGAGTGTCTCCATGTCAACAAACTTTGGAAGATGGTCGGTTGTATAAGTGATGTTGTCTATTGCTGTGTGTGTGTGTGTGTGTGTGTGTGTGTGTGTGTGTGTGTGTGTGTGTGAGTTTTACTCTGTTGGTCCCAAGCTTGAGCAGACAGAGAAAACGGTTCCTTGGAGCCTCTGAGTCCTTGTTTCCAAACCACAGTCATCCACTCGCCTGACGACAGGACTTCCACCACACGCTCACGTCCGCTGCAGCCGTAAACCCTCAAAGGTCAGAGGTTAACAGATCATTGGCATCAAGAGGTAACTTACTGATCAGCGGATACGTGCTGCACTCACGAGGTGACGAGGTGAGAGTCCGAGGGAGTGAGGGAGTCGAACACCAGCAGCGTGTCCTGGCACTCCGGCAGCAGCCACTCCAAGCGGAGCTGCAGCTGAGAACTGTGGGTGGCGTGGAGGTGCCACATGCAGGAAGAACGCTGGATGTTGGGGCCACAGAGGGGCAAAGGGCTGCTGGACAACACCTTCTGGTAATGGTAACAGTCTGGAGAAAGAACAACAACCATAAGTTAACATGGACTCTTCCTCGATGCTGATTCACGCTGCACATATCACATGTGCTCCAGAGCAGCAAACTACCTATGAACGCATCTCATGACCAGCAACAGACAGAATCATTTTCCTTTTGATTAAAAAATGAAATATGTGCCTCTGCAACAGGAACTCTTTTATTTGAACATCATAACCAACTTGAGGAATCCTGCTTTGGATAAGCCTATCTTGTCTTGATGTAACCATGACAGCTAGTGAATGAAGATACCTTTTCAGTCCCTTTCTTTTGGACATGCAATGTTTAACAACAAACCTAGACTAAATTAAACATATCATAGATATTATATTGGTCTATACTGATTGAAAGTGCAGATTTGAAACACTCTCCCACTTATTGAATAGACCATGGGATACCAGTTTTAATTTAATACCAGTTGTTCAGGATCAAGCCCCTCACTGACAACATCCTCAGTGCCTGCCTGGTGGACAGCACAGGAGTCCTGACCACTTCCCACTTCCCATTGCCCTGGTGGCCAGCTGCAGGATATGCCAACACTGCCACCAAGTGGACAATAAAAGTCACTGCCTGGACGTGTCAATCCTGTGATGTGGCTTTTTGTTTTATTATGGACAGAAAACGTTTTTCAGAATGGTGGAGATTAATACGTGT
>CAAKHB010000466.1:12892-42892 GCA_901007665.1 Aeoliscus strigatus
GATAAAACATGGTAACGTGTGTGTGTGTGTGTGTGTGTGTGTGTGTGTGTGTGTGTGTGTGTGTGTGTGTGTGTGTGTGTGTGTGTGTGTGTGTGTGTGTGTGTGTGTGTGTGTGGAGAATATCCCCCGATATTTTATGTGAAACACACATTTTATTTTCATGGAGGGAAAAAAGGGAAAAAACAGCAAACAGCAAGTGGAACCTTCGAGACCGGAACTGTTGCAGTCCACGTGCTCTCAGGTGCGGACTTCCGCCCACTCTCCACACGCGACCTGGACGTGGCGTGCGTCGCTCCGTGACGTCATTGTCTGTCCACTTAGTCTGTTTCTACAGGTTAGTACTTGACAGAATTGTCTGTACTTTTGTTGTGTGTACTTGTGTACATGAAGAGCGGGGTCTGAGGTCTTCTGCTGATGTTTGGGGGCTGTGTGGCGCTGCCGTTGTCATGAAGGCTGTGGGGGGGGCCCACTCATGGTCTGTGTCACCTGCTAACAGGAAGTAGAACGGACGGTTTGCACGTGTTTTGATTCTGTTTATATTAAGTTTAATAAGAGGAGTGTGAAGATCTCATGAAATTTATAGATGTGTTTGAGTAGGAGAGAAATAAAAAAAAAACTTGACTTGGACAGCAAGTGTGTCACTTAGTGCCTTCATCCCTCCCCCACTTTCTGTTTTTGTAGACAACTGTATTTGTCACGTGGTCCCACATCTGGGACCTGTAACATCTACATATATATATATATATATATATATAGATGCCTGTGTGCCATATTTAAATTTTACCCTGACATTTACGTTATATAAACCTATGTTTACTTTTTCCAAGCTCTGTGACAGTTCTTTGAGCATGTTTATGGTATTATTACAGAAACTGTTGTATAAATAGTGCATTTTTCACAGTTTAGATTTTATGTTCATTGATTATTTCTGAGACCAGAAGCCAAAATACACTCAGACCCCTAAGGGATGTGAAATTCTGGAAGTTTCTATAACTCTGGAGTCTGTTTCGGTGGGAAGCAGAATAGAAACACACACGAAGGAAATGAAACTAGTCTTTTCTCTCTCTCTCTCTCTCTCTCTCTCTCTCTCTCTCTCTCTCTCACACACACACACACACTCACTCACTCACTCACCAGTGACATACAACGAGGTCAGGTGAAGGATGTAGCCACCGAAGCTCACTACCTCCTCCTCTGACCCATGCTGCTCCCTCAGACCTTCCTCCAGGCTTCTTGCCACAGTGCTCAATGTGACCCTCCCAAGATGGCTGCCAGGGACAGCCATCAGTACCTGGAAATGAGCCACAACACTTCCCTCCCTGCAGGACAGTAGACAAACATCAGAGCATGAGTTTAGATATGTCGATGTGTGTTTTTCTTATTGTACTTTTCTTTTATGACATGAGTGACAGGACAGGGAGGATGGAACAAGTCAAAGTTTGATAAAGGGAGGAAAGAATAGTAATATCTGTTAACACTAATTGGTTGAGACAAGTATTTACTGTCAACAAGTTCTGTTGCCTTAATCTTATCAGTACAGTTAGAAATATGCACAGTATGTCTGTACATACTTGCAGGACTGTGCATTGTTTGTGTTACTGAAGGGAAACAGTACCCAAAAGCAAATACAGTGGTGCAGTTGAAGTATCGAGTAAGACATGATCTCCTCATGATCTTCTCTACCTGGAAGACAAAAGAAAGTAAGAATGGAGGCCGTGTCCCCACAAAGACAGAACCAGAAACATTTTTAAACACGGAATTGTCTCAAGAAATGTGCGTCCACTAAAAATCACTGTCAAAAAAACCTGTGAGTGGTGAAGAAGACATGGAGCATGAGCACGTAAACCTTCCTCTTGGTGGCATACATACATATCAGAAGAGAGACATTTGAGTGGACTGATGAAGACACGTCACCCTCAGTAGATTCTGCAGCAAGACTGCAACACTGATCCGCCATTGTTGTCATTTGTGGGGTTAAGGGAGGGTGGGGCTACGGCGTCATTGGTTCAGGAAAGATGCCGATGGGTTGTACACATAACACAATAGTGGCGTCTTCAGACTTGTTCACTTTGGGACCTAGTTTCATTCATGATCATATTTGCTCCAAAACGCTGGTTCACGTGGACAAAACCTCCATGAGAAAAAAAAAAGAAGAAATAGAAACTTTACCTGAAGTTGTCTCTGTGTGGACACGGCCTTAGTTTTTACCTCGAACTATCTCGGGGTACATCCAAATCTGAATTCAGTTATTGTCATTATAGTACAATGAAATTGCGTGTCTTTCTCTCAACAGACTCAAGGTAGAGAGGTTAAAAACAGAAGTAATACAAAATGGATACAATAAAATCTGAGACTTAATCAGTGTCATGGGGATGAAGGGGGTTCTGCTCACCACAGTCTGGACTCTCTGGGCCTCTTCCTTGAAGGCAGTGCTGTTGTGAGATGACAGATCAGTGGAGAAGTTCCCGTTGAGGATGGAGAGGTGCGCTGTGTACTGCTGCTGGACTCGAGGCTCCAGCACCCAAACCTTGTACTCTGATTGAGGAGAACCGTTGAAAGACGAGCACATACATGCACAAGTCCATTAATGACAGAAATCAACTCACCCAGGACGTACCAGGCCAGTGTGGTCGCTGCAGCAACGACGACGACGACAACGATGAAGAAAGCCAGGAGACACTTGAAGGATCTAGACTTCCTGATAGGTGAAGCAGCTTGTGTGCCAGGCACCTCCTGTGGTGAAAAAATGTTAGCTCCTCGTGTCCTGGAGAAAGGTCGGCACACGGACGCTCTTTTTCAAACTGTTGTAATAGTTTGATGGACAGGGAGCTGCTCATGATCCTCGTATCCTCTCAGGTTGTATCCCAAAGTTCCTGAACCTTCCCCTAACAAAGAACTACTGAAAAAAAACAACTATCTAAGCTCAGTTTTTTTTGTTTTTTCAAAAAGTCGATCACATTGTAGGGAAATATTCATCAAGTTCTTCTCTTATGTCTCCAACAAATCTTTTCGCCATGAATCACTAAAGGTCACATTGAAGGTCAGTTCATCTCCTGTGCAGCTTCTTCTCTTCTCTTCTACCCACATCCACAAGCAAATTGTACCACTTGGAGTTAGTAGTACATGTACCTGACACTCAGATCATAGCTTTCTTTAACTTACAACAATAATCAGACAGCAGACCTAGGAGCTCATTTCCACCCATACTGTGCTTTCCTTTTTTATACGAATATATATATATATATATATTTGTATTTACACCAAATATGATCATATTTATTGTATGTACATAAATAGATTCTATGGCCAAGAAAACCCCCCCGTACTATTTGGAAATACGCTGACACCATTTTTGTTCGGTAGTTACTGAAAAAACTAATGGTGGTTTTCTTCTGACTATAACTCCAGAACTACTGAAGATGCAACAAATCTGTTCCCAACATGTCAGTTCTGTAGACTCTCAGCTACAATCTGGTGTTAATGTCATGTCTTTATCTTCATTCGGTGCCTCTCAGTGCCTGAAAATCCACAAGCACCATAATATTTCCTGTTGTGAATCATAGTATCCTGAAATCAAACTTCGATATATCAGAGAACCTATAGCCAATGGATCCTCTTCTTTTTGGCCAAGAAATGTGACCATTTAATGTAGAGTTGTACCCAATCTCACAATGATAAAGAACCTTTCAAAAGATCCCTGTATCCAGATAGTAATCCAACATTTAATCATCTATTCATAACTTTAGTTAGTTTACGAACAGACAGACAGACAGACAAAAACATAACCTCCTTGTGGAGTTAATAACATACATGCAGTGATTACAGAAGTTTTTACAGGTGGAAAACAAGTTCTTTGTTTAAGTAGCTCCTCCTCTTCTGTAACAGAAAAACATCTACATCGTTCACGTGTGGAACATTCTGCATTTTAGCGTTGGGCTTTGAAATTCTCGAGCTTGAATCTGCCTCAGGATCCTTTTAAATGTGTTTAAATGATCATGCCCCATACTCAACAAGCACAATATTCCACTGGCCTACGTTTGTTACCTGAATGTGTCCAGTAACACGGATACACATGTCATTTACTGACCCCGTTGTTCAGAGAAGCCAGCGAGACATCCTGGACACATGACACGGACTTCTTAGAACCCTGTTCCAGCGCCATGGCGTCACTCCACGTCCCTTGTTGTCAGAGAAGCCATCTCCCAGTTAATTTAATGCTTGAAATGAACGTGCCTCCTTGCTGCTTCAACTGCTGGTTTAATCCAGAATGAACACAAGCAGAGAGGCAGCAGGTACACTGGCATCACATACATGATCATCACCTGGCAACCGTGATGCTCCCCGTCACCTGCCTGCAGGTAAATCCGATGGGAATGGAACAGGGTTTGGCTATTGACAGAATGTCCTCATCTCTCCAGAGCTCATTTCACATTCCATGCAAACAAGTGGGCCCGGTGGGCCTCAAGGTATTCCTGCCCCCTGGCAGTAAAGTCAGTGGTATCAGCAGGTGTTTGGTTTAAATTCAGTTTAAATATGTACATTCCAATAAATTTGACAATGTGCTAAATAATTATATCAAAGAAAATACAAAACAACAACAACAAACCTATTTTGTCCGTTTCACTGTTATTGCTTTAATGATTATTATGACAGAGAATATGAATATGTACATTATCTAAAATAAGAAATGACAAACATGACAGAAATATAAAAACTAATTGTAGGTACCAGGTAGCTCGCTTTTAAGCGTCACATCTGGGGAGGAGTCCGGTGGGGCGGTACGTGAGGGGAAGTGGTAAAATCAGCTGTTTTACCGGCGAAATGGAGAATGAACCAGAAGGGTGAGGAGGGGAACGCTCCTACTTTTTGCTGACCGCTATCACGTTTCGCTCACTTGTTTGCACTGTGGTTTTAGGAGTTTTGTGGCTTTCGCTGCTTGGGTTTTAGCATCAAAAAATGACCATGGACGGCAGACATTGGAGCGTATAGTTTTTATTGTTTATAGAAGCGCGTCTGGCAAGTGGCCATGTCCCCTTGTTCAGGCTCCTGACGACACGTTGGGTTTGATTGTCGCCTAACACTAATTTTCATCCACATCAGTGGCCTGTTCCACAAAACAGGTTTCATGAAAATGTTTGTTCATCTTGAAATAGGCAAAAACTAGGAATTTTACTAATTTCAGGGTCACTGATGAACTAAATAAAAACATATGCATTTCAAATGATATGCTGCAGTGAACCCCACACATACACACACACACACACACACACACACACTCAAATCACAGCAACCCAAGGTAAGGCACTGGATGCATTCACATGACAATGAACATAAAAAAGGAGAGATGAGAAAAAAAATCTAATTTACACACCAAGGTTACCTCACAAGCATGTGATGATAAATAAGAGTAACTAAAAAGAGTAAGAGTACAATCATCAGTGTCTCCTCTGTGGTATTAACTCACTGGTCAGATGATGCTATGTAAGGCTGAGATGATGTTTGCCAGACATGTTGCAAACTGTCAAGTACAACGTGTCCTGTCAGACCAAGTGTTTGTCCATCTCTACCTCTGTCGATGTCTAAACATGTATATAATCATCATCTGAGGGCTCCAATGACCCGGATGTTGACGGCAGAGCAGTCGTCTCCAGTTCACACGGGTTTAAATTGGACCCAGAGAAGCTCAAAGGTGGTGGAGGTGTGCAAGAGGGCATGGAGCGTGATGGTGCAGTGCAAGATGGGGGAAACAGGAAGTTTGTAGACTTGTCTTCAGAACTAATCTGCTCCCCACCTTCACTGCTGGCACCTGAGTCCAGGCTGTGAGGTTCTGTGGTGTCAGGAAGCAGCTCTTGGACTCGCTCGTAATCATAACAAACCTGAATGGACCCTCTGCGGCGAAATAAGGTCTGAAAGTCGAGATCTTTTTCATTCCTTGTCTCTTCTTCCTCCCCCTCTTCATCATCGCCACCAGTGACTATGATGCTATCAGCTTCTAGGCTCTCCTGACTGACCTCCTCCCCACTGCACACACCTGAATCTAGACTCTGAAGCCTCAAACGTTCAACTTCAATTTTCTCCACTTTCTCGTAGTCTGAAGTGACTTGCAGACACTCAGAGGTGATGTTGCCTTTGGAAAACATGTGCAGGATTTCCAATTGTTTACCTTTTTCTTCTTCCATCTCCTGTTCTGTGGTTTTACTCTTGTCTTGTGTCCTAAAGGGGCAAGAGGTTGTATCAGCAGCGGAGCGCTCCAGATTTCCCGCAGTGAGTACAGTGACAGGAGGACACATCTGAGAGTAACTGGGGTTGAAGAAGCTGGAGCTGGTCGACTCCTTTCTGCTTTTGTTTCGGACTCTCTCCTGCGGCGCTGCCTCCGGCCCGCGTGGGGCAACGCTGTCCACGCTGCAAGTTACTTCAACAGAGGAGATTTCCTCTGGTTTCAAGAGGGAATGAAAGGATTCACTGCTGAAGTGAGGGCTCAGCCAAGTCTGCAGGAACGGGTCAAAGGGAGATGAAAGTGAATGTTGACGTGAAGCTGGAGCAGTAGTAATCTACAAATAGACCTTAAACATACAGCTCCTGGTGATAGATCGACATATATGGGAGTAGTGAAAATGACGTGGTGAAAGGTGCCATGTCAGTGTCACTGCAGGACATGGATGTTTGTATTGTTTGTTTTCCAATTTGTTGATAAACCTCACCATGATCTGTACTTTTTTATGCATTTTTTTTATGCACAGTTTCTGGAACCCGAAAAACACCCCCTGTCCCTGTTCACCAGTGGACGAATCGGACAACAAGTAGATGCACTGGGTGATAAAGTGAAAGTGGTGCTGATAGTGACAAAGCCACAGGAAATGACCACCAGACTCTACAATATTTCTTTCAGATCATCATTTGGATTTCCCACTGAGTTCTAATTTATCCTGCAAGAAGTCTTTGTAACAGAACAAGTCTGTAGCAAACCTGAAAACAAACATAGCCAGCGAACATTGTGGAAACAAACAGCTCATGAGCTCACCTGGAAGTTTACGTCCTGTAGAAAGGACTTCCCTGGGTCTGGTAGCAGTGGACCTCGTATCTTTGCTACTACGTAAACCCTACATGAAACATGAGGAGAGAGGAGGTGAGGCACAACAAACATCTGCATCAATGCATGTCTGTCGGCTTACCAGGTTTTGTCAGTCTTAAAGAGTATCACCAGAAAAAAAGCAACGGCCGCTGTGCCTACGACAATCCTCCAAAAAACACCTGCAGTGTTATCTGATGAAGAGAGGTCAGATTTTGTCAAAGGCAAAGCAGTTTCTCTTAAGTCTTGTATGTCAGTGATTTCCACGCACTTCACTCGATTTCAACCTCGAGAAACTACTGAATGGGTTTTAATGCTGTGGGGCATTATGGGTACATGAGATAAGGTTGGGTCAAAGCTAAGCCAGGATGCTGTGATCAGTCAGAAATTGTACCGTTGTACCATGACTGGTTCTCAAATTAAACCAGTGAACTATTTGTAAAAGGAATACCTGGTGAGGGTGGTCCAGGTTTTCCATTGGAAGAGACCCATGATGCAGTGGGGCTCCAGTCACTCCAGAAGGACTCATACTGACTGGGCTTCACTCTGACGCGTGCCTCGTACCTCGTGTGTCGTATCAACAGGTCTGGGTCCAGGGACGCCTCACAGGACAAGTCACACAGTGTTTCCTTTTTTTGCACAGAGGGACCCTGTGTGTGTGTGGGGGGGGGATTTGTTTTTATGTCCATTCATGACATCCGCCAAGACGTTTACATGTTCAATCCCATCAGGTTTATGTTTCTGTCCACAAAAACTAGGCTGTTTTCATGTAGCTTCAGTGAGTCAACAACTAATATTGTGGTCTGTTTGAAACATAAGAGTGGACACAATGAAAACCGTTACCCGTTACAGTATAGGTCAAAAATCCCACCAGTTACAAAGCAAATACCATATTGACCATATTGTGATGGTATTTGGATCTTAATTTTTCTGAAAATTGCTTTAAATTACATATTTCTGTCTATAAAAAAAACGTATCATTCTAATGGTCTGGGACAATCCTAAAAATATTTCTTTTGTTCTAGTCGATAGCTTGGTCGAGTGCTTGGCAGATTGCACTCTGCAGAGGTACCGTGCACTGTCTCGAAATCTTACATTCACACTATTACGCTGACGACATGAACTCGAGTTATCTCCAGCGATTATGTGCAGACTGAAAAAATATACACACACTCCAAGACTCCTCCTCTGGTTTCCACTGCAGCTCTGATGTATACTGTGTGATTCTTAAAAGTCTTCCCTCCTCGATAACTTGGGAGAACCAGGAAACTGTGGTGTAGTTGATTAAGGGTTTTCCTGGAGGATACAGCTTTACTGAAAAAAATCACACACACACACACACACACACAGTTTGTTTTAGGTCATCATGAATTGCTAACAGGGCATCTAAATGTTTTGTGACATACTCACTGTGACTGACTGGTTTGTACGACATCACCACCGGTGAACAGTTCAGAGAAATGGACAACACATGGTGAAACATGAACTGAAAAAAAACAAACCAAAAACAAACAAGAACAAACAACGGTTTGAATTAGAAAGTCACATGATCTGTACGAAACGTAAATGACGACATCTTTTGGATAAGCAGGACGTTTGGGCAGGACTTGTTCAGACATAGACGGCCTACTCAGTCAAACCAAAACGTTCACATCAAAAAACATGTGAAGGAACATGAGGACTTGTGAACTTTACAGCTGAAGTGGGAAGTTCATGTGCGTAAAGTCCACTGAGGCGCTGTAAACAGAATTTAAACAGAGGAATTTCAATCTTTCACTGGAGAAAGCATTGATGGCGTTGACAACCGCGATGATGGTGAGGAACAAACAAAAACATGACGCTTGTTCTGCTCCGGAACACACACGCATGTTCCACTACAAATACAGAACGTGATTTTTAAGGTCGCACAGTGCTGTATCTGTAACTGAATGTTTTCACACTCACCTAAAAAAAACAGAAATCAAAGGGGGGTCGTCATTTCACGTGATTTTGGTTTGGGGTGATTCTGCATTTAAAGCCACGTTTATGATATGAGGTTGTTCCACACGTGTGTCTCAGACTTACAGTGCCGTCCTTTGTGAAGATCAGGGAACACTTCTTCAGTGCAGGTCTGGAGATGTCTGCGGGCTCCAGGATACAGGAGGACTTATATCCTCTTCTGCTGCAGAGGGGAGAAACTTGTTTGCCCTTGAAGCATTCAGAATGGGGTTTTTTGGGTATTGTGATTAAAGCCACGTCTGCTCTTCTTACCCCGGGCGAACTTCCACCCTCTGTGCATGAACTTTACAAGCTTTTCCAGCGAGGTCGGATGCGTTTGTGCTGTCCCAGATACAAGTGATGTTAGCGTTGTAGTCGTTGTAGCAGGTGAGACCTTTAAGAAATAGCAGGTATGAGCTGCCAAATGAATGCGACCACCTTTTTGTTCTTGGTTTTTGCGCTCAGCAGAAAACTGCAAAAAAAATGAAAATATCAGAACTTACTTTCATGTTGGATGGTGGATGAGCTCCCATTTTGGATTTTGCAGACTTGAAGTAGAGCAGGCAGAAGCAAAAGCAGAGTGGTTTTACTGTTTCTCTCCATTCAGAGCTATTGAATCACTCAGAAGATCCAACCGTGGCAGATGAAGGTATTTGACGGTTGGTTTCAGGGTGAAACTCACTGCTTTCTTTGTCCTCTCATCCTGGGCAAATGAAGGGATGCAGCTATTGAAGAGACACATTGAGAGACACACACACACACACACACACACACACACACACACACACCTAATCCGAGCTGTGGCGCCAACAAGTGACAAAAAACAGAGGGAGAGTCAACAGTTTGTAGTATTGAACTAGAAGCCTGTGTGACATTTCATTTTGTTCTTGTGAGGAAATCCCCCTACAAAGGTTTGTTTCATCCAACGTCTTCTCCGCAAAACGAAAAAAAAAAGACCTGTAAAGCAGTAAAACGTTTCTGTAATCTGCTCTACAGAAACGGTGGCGCGTCTGTTCGCCTAGCTCAGGTATCACATCCTCTCTGAGCACCTGCCTGACACGGACAGACACACTATTTTGGTATTTAGCTGTCAGCGCAGCTGCAGAGAATCATCATCTGATGTGCTGTGAAACACACATAATATTCATTTCATATGAAAGTGACAGGAACAATGACACCTTTTAAATCTCCAATTAATATGAACATAGACCTTTTTACGCAGCCCCTAAAGCCCCATAAAGCTCAGTACCTTTTTATCCACCTGAACAGAAAATCCTTCTGAGGCATCGTCACACTTGAAGAAAGTTTCCACATCAGCCTGCCTTTGAGAAAAACAAGAGACAGGTTGCTTTGGTGAGACTTTGTGTTGTGGTGGTCCAATATTCAGGTGATATGTAGTTTGAACCACAATGACATTTAAACACTGTGAACAGGATGAATTCAGTGTGTGTGTGTGTGTATGTGTGTGTGCCCTTTCTTTACTTATTGAGCTTCATTATTTGTCAGAAAAAAAAAATCCACTCATCTGTTTTTCTGTGTCTTTGAACCAAGCATGTTTTTGTGGTGTGATAAAGGTTAATGTGTTTTTTTGAGAACCCACATGTTCCATTGTTGTGAGGGCTGCGCGTCATGTTAGAACAAATAGCAGGTCATGATCTCAGTAACAGTAATTGGATACCTTTGGAACGTAAAAAAGCGGAATTGTATCACGGCGGTGTGTTTTACAGGAAACAGGTAACAGTGTTTGACAGTTAAAATCGGAATGAAGCATAAAGAGTCACACACACACACACACACACACACACACATACACGTCATCGCCCACACAGCTCAACACAAGAAATATCGATAAATAAGTGAATGTCAACAGTTTGTGACAAGTTTTCACAAAACTCTTTTGTCAACAGTTTTCAATGTCAACACTGAAGATAAAAAAACAACCGACCACAGATTAAATATCAAGGTCAGTGTACAAACGATGTTCAGTTTCAGTGTGTGAACCTATGCAGTCTCTCCCAGTGTCCCAGACAACCTGATGGAGGCCTCTGTACTGTCTCAGCTGAAGAACAAAAGTGACCGCAGCCTTTATTATGACCTGTCGTGAACTTGAATGTGTTCCCAGCACAGCTCATCATTAGCCAGGATTTCCCTGACATATTCTGACAGCAAAATGAAACAGCCAACAGTCGTCTTTTGTCAAACTCACAAGCACACGAAAGATCACAAACACTCCTTTACCTCACACTAACCACATCCTGCCCACCCCCTTTCCCTGAAAGCTTCTGTTTCCAGTGAGAATGAAAGAAAAGGACCCACAAAGTCCCCGCACTTCTCTCTTCTCTGTTTTGTGACACACTGCACTGCTGTTGGTATTTAGAGAACAAAATCCAATTTGTATCTGTTAATGAAGACAGGAGCAGGTCAAATGTCCAGAATGAAACTTAAGGAAGCTGGTGGTGACCTGTGGAACAACATTGTACCTTTCCTAAGTCAACTTCTTAATGTTTCCTTGACTAAAAGTCTAGTCCCATGTATGCTCTGTGTTAGTTCTGAAGAAGTACGGAAATATGCGCTTAACAGCCAGTGGTGCAGAGGGACTCTTCTAACAGGATGCAGAATGGCAATGAAAATCACTAACACCCTCGTCATTTGTCCAATTCAGCAGCATCTCAACAAATCGTCTTTAAAATGTCACGACACCTGGATTCCTTCCTTAAAAAAAAAGGCGCCCATTTCTGAATCATATTGACACAAGAAAATGTCTATGAACTGATACCATGTCAGGGTCAATTAACAATAAATAAACCCCATAAGGTTTGTGCTGCAAATGCTGGAACTAGAAAAAACAAATCAAAATTCAAAATAAACACAGCAGCAGAAGCAGCTTGTAATGATTCTGTAAACTGTCATTATTCTCTGAGTTCCCCAGAGGCCTTCATCGAGATCCAGCCAAGACTACAAAAGATATGGGAAGTCCAGTGCCTGACATGTAGCACCGGGGTGGGTGCTGATAGCATGAGCCGGCTGCCACTGGGCCTTACTTTTCTTGCTGTATTCTGCCGACATGAGCCCGTCTCACAAACCTTAACCTTAACCTAAGCCCTGATTGCTGACGTCACCAATACAGAGAAAACTCACAGAGAATCAAATACATTTACAAATGTGTACAATGTCAAGTGACTTTGTAGACGTCAGGCAGATCTGTGCTGGGAAGTGAGTCTACATTCTGACATGTGAGCTGCACCACAGACGACATTAAAACAGACTCAGTGAAGACATTCACATTCAGCAGTACAAGTATTTAGTCCACAGACCGGACAAACGCTGCCCAGTGTTCATAAATGTCTCACTCATCTGCTTTCAGTTTCAGCGGGTTCCTCTTAGGTACCAACCCTCCGGGTTCATGACCTTCAGTTTGGTAATCATTGTGTAATTCTGCTAAAAGGTGCAAACCTGCTGTGAAATGAGGCAGATTCGTACAAACAGAAAAATGACTTTCATCATCATCATCATCATCATCGACGACACTGAAGCCTTTGTCACACTGAAGCCTTTGTCACACTGAAGCCTTTGTCACAAACATCCACAAAATACTCACTTCAAGTCCCTTCCTGAACAAACCAGCCATCATCATCCTCATGTCGGCTTAAAGAACATACCTGCTCCGTGGTTCGTGGTTCTCCTCTCGTTAATGTCGCTCATAAGAGACTGATGAATGAGGTTGGTTTCCATCTCAGTTTCCCTTATGAGCCAGACGCTGACGTGAGGGGGAGTTTGTGTGTGGTTTCCCTTTTCCGGTGCCTTTCTAGTAAGATCACAGGGTCTGATTTGATCAACACTGACATCATAGCCCCCTTGGAGCTATCGTATGTTGTCTTTAAAGTTCTCCGCCTTATCTTATCATTGTTTGTTTTAGGTTGCATGTTCTCATATGAGTGCATACATTCATTTTGGTTTCAGACACCAAAGGAACTCTTGGGTTTCAGTTCGTCATTGTGGCTTACAAATGTCATCTTGTCATTATAAAATGTCCACAGATGTCTGTGCTGTTAACATCTCTAAACAAATCCCCGAAACATCCTTAAAATGAACCCAAGGACGCATCAGCAAGTCACTGTCCTCTTCTACATCTGTGAAGAGATCAACCGAGGCTATTTTTATTGTTCTGGACACCCAGATTTGACATTTTAAAACACGATATAAGATCTTATAACAGACATATTGATTTTACTTTCACTGCTTAAATTACAATCCTATTCCTCCAACCTGAATTCGATAAAAAAGGGTCTTGCTGCCCTCTGGTGGACTCACATTGAATAGCAGTTTAAATTAAAACCTATTTGACTTTGCAGTTGGTTTTTATGAGTATTCAGTCTTCAGTCTTTTTACTCAAACATTTTTATGTCATAAAATAAACTGTGGCGATCTTGGGTTCTTGAAAGGAAATTCAGCTCTGTGCAAAACACTGGACTTCAGGATATGTAACTCTTTATTATGCTCTTACACCAACAAACACATGAAAGCAGGGAGGTCATCACCCAAACATCACTCATGGTGCCAAGTGTTCTTTTCAGTTATTTTCTAACTGTCAGACACACTGTAGCAAAGCATGCTGGGAATCCTCCCCAACACGCTACAATATTCTTGTTTCAAATAGGAGAGGGAGGAACTTGATAACAGGTACAGTATAAACTTTAGCTGCAGTTCACAGTAAAGACAACTGAGTGCCTGAAGCAGGCGGCTGCTCGTAGTAGTCAGTGGTAGTCAGTAGTACTCAGTCAAATTCAAAAGCTTTCTTTCCTTTTCATATTAAGTCACCAACTTTGAGTATTACTAGTCATCTCAGTGTGACTGTCTCATCAGCAGTTTCACTCACATGATCAATGGCCAACATCCCAAATCAAAGTTCACATTTGTACAAATGAGCCTGGACTGATGACAGCAGCCCTGTTTGGAGCTAAATCAGACAAGAAGCACAAAGGTGAAACTACAGCCAGAAATGTCCAGTTCCTTCTTTGTGGTACTAAGCAATCTGCCATGGGGTGCAACGTCAATGTTATATTGCAATGACAAACTGTCCCTTTAAACACCCGCACCCGTTCACCCTTCAACATATTTTCTCGACACCAGGTCCTCACGTGCTCCAGTCTCATGTGATCAAACACGCCGACCAATCACAAATGCTTCCCTCGTCCTTCAGATATGACGTGCTCAGGTACAGCACGCGCGTACCACTCGGACCACCCGCCGTCGTACACTGACACGCCCGAGTGTCCACACTCGTCGGCTGCCAGCGCCACATGACACGCAGTCACAGACGAGCCGCACGACACACAAACTGGACGTCTGAGATCGACGCCAGACCGGGCGAACAAGGCCTGGAGTTTCTCCCTTGGCAGGAAGTGACCTGACGGCGACAGGAAGGAGTGGAAGGGCATGTTGATGGACCCAGGGATGTGTCCGGGCTCTGTGTCTGTTGATCAGAGAGAGACAACACACTGACTTACACACTTACTCCGTTTTGAACATTTTGAAGCTGCTGTAAGAACCATAGTGGAAACCTCCTGTTGTGCGTGGCCTGACAGATAGAAGTCGGGGACACGTCAGCTTCGAATTGTTAGACACACAAGTGTGTATGTGTGTGCGTCCACTCCAATGTCCACTCCAGTTTGTTCCGGGCTTCTGCAAATAGTTCTCTCAGGTAGCTGCTGTGTCATCGCTCCAAGAGAGCTGAGCCGTCTGACACTGTGAAACATGACGAATGTTTTCAGAAAACATTCGTCATGCAGTCTTCCAGAACCGACTTACTGATCTCACGAGGAGAACACCTGGAACATCTGGATCTCTAGCAGTCTAACTAATCCTTTGAACTGTTACAGTGATTTCATCATCCACGTTTGGTAACTTTTAATCAACTGTCTTTGAGTGTCCAGGTCAGGACAACCTGATCTCAACGGGTCTTAAGTGGTTAAATAAAGGTATATACATATATTTTATTTAAGATACATTTCCGATGACACCTGTCGCTGACTACTACTCACTGTCTCTGGGCTCCGGCTCCAGTCCTCGGAACCTGCCTGTGGGTCTTGCGTCCACCACCTGGAACTTCTTGGTGTCCAGGTTGTGGATGACGTCTTCATAGGTCTTGACCCAGGAGCGGTTTAAGGAGGC
Source organism: Aeoliscus strigatus (assembly GCA_901007665.1). Lineage (NCBI taxonomy): Eukaryota > Metazoa > Chordata > Actinopteri > Syngnathiformes > Centriscidae > Aeoliscus > Aeoliscus strigatus. Next base: position 28,110 of record CAAKHB010000466.1, read on the forward strand.
CTTGAACTCGGTTGGGGTGGGTCGGACGTAGCGCTCGGTCACAGCCCGCCCCTCCAGCTGCCAGTTTCGGAGCCCCCCGTTGAGCAGGGACACCCCAGGGTGCCCGAACACCCGGAACATCCACCATACGCGGGGTGCAGAGAACGCGCCGAAGTCGCTGGCGTCGTAGAGCACGACGTGCGTGTCGCTGTCTATCCCCAGGGTCCCCACGTAGTCCGCGAAGTTCTTCTCCGCCGGCAGCATGTGGTCCAGGGGGGAGGTTTTGTCACAGCACTGGTCGATGTCAAAGAAAGCTGCGCCCGGGATGTGTCTCGTCTTGAAGTCGCTCTTGGCGTTTCGCCCCAGTTTGGGTAAATACCACGACGTGTCCAGGATGCGCATTTTCCCCTGAAACTTGAGCGCATCGGCGAGCCATTGAGAGGAGACCAGAGCTCTCATTGTTGAAGCAGGAGAGGTGGCAGTCCTGGAATTCCACCTGTGGCTGATCCCGAGGCCAAAGGGTCACTGAGCAGAAGGAACATAATGGAGAGAGAGAGAGAGAGAGAGAGAGAGAGAGAGAGAGAGAGAGAGAGAGAGAGGCAGGCAACAGCTGGAGATGAACGGAGGCGGGGACATCTGTGGGACAGGGTTATCATGGTGATCAGTTTCATCTAAATACCTCGCACATTCTGAATAGATGAACACACAAGACCAGGGTCTGTTCCAGAGAGCAGGTTTTTAGCAGGTTTTCCTGAAAAGAAGCTCAGTTCTATTTTCATGTAAACTGACAGACATCCAAACAAACCAAACGTCTGTAAAGTGTCAAATGTTTCAGTTCAGTTCATCAGTAACTCACTGACCCTTAACCAGAATAGTGTTTTTTTTAATCTAAATTTACTAACATTATTATTTATTTGCATAATTTTACCGACACACATATACAAGAATTTTAACGTTTTTAACGTTAACGTTTCAATCTCGCTGCACTACTGAAGAGGATATTATTTCAAATGAATTCAACAATACCGTCCTAGCCGACGAATTTTCAATCATTTAAATACGTATGAAATAATAATAATAATAATAATAATAATAATAATAATAATAATAATAATAATAATAATAATAATAATAATAATAATAATAATAATAATAATAATAATAATAATAATAATACAGTTGTAATATCAGTAGGAACGTTTCACGACTTCGACCCATTTCACATCCGGCCACTTTCAACAGACGCACACGTGGAATTCCCCGGATGTTGATACAACTCTCTCACATGTTCTGAAGAGGATTGTGTTGATTTGTCAGATAAAGCTTGTAGTTTATCCAACAAAACTCCAAAGGCTACTTCAGCATGTCACTTTCGTTAATCAGAAGAGGGCTGGAGCTGTTCAGTGACGACATTAAAAGTAAGTTTAGCTGCTAGCTGAAACTGCTAACATTAGCATTGTACGTTCGGTTGCTCGTTCGAAGTTTACGGTTCTGTACTCTTGTCGACAGCAGCAGTTATTACTTTACTTTATACGAGTACCCATAATTGTATCATCCATTTAACACAATTGGACGTGGCCAAAGTCCGACACAAACGACCAAACGTTGATCATGTTGTCCCCCTCCTGCCAGGTGACAAGAAGAAGAAGAAGAAGCAGACACCCAGCTCGGCGAATGTGATGGCGCTTGTGAGCACAAAGCGACAGGGAGTCACCAAGCAGGTCAGACGGCTTCAGGGTCGCCAGGGTCCCGGCAGGAGCAAAGCTACTGTGAAAGACAAGAGGATCAAGTCTGCCGTGGGTCAGAATCACTACTATCATTTAATAAAAACACGTTAGCGCTGGAATTCTCTGCTGCGCACATTTCGTTTATGACATGGGGTTGTCGATGTGCATCAGTATTTATGGTTTGTTTGTGATTCGCCTTCAGTCTGATTATGGTGTTGTTCTGTATGTAATGATGCAGTCTGCTGTCATTGTGTGACACATGTACACATACTCAGTACATGGAATCTTACTATTAGTAAACCTGGCTACAGCACACGTACATTTGCAGACATGTTGCAGCTTCCATTGTTGAGCCATTAACCCATCAGACCAAAACTCCTCTGCCACTGTGTTCTTATTTATTTGGTTCCAAATACATTCACATTCGCTTTTTTTTTTTTTTTTTTAAGATGAGTTCAAGAGGACACGGAGGAAGAGTCAGATGCGCGCTAACCTCAGATACTTCATGGGAACCGGCTACAAAGCAACCACGTCTGACACGATGAAGGTAACCAGAGATCTGTTTGGTTTCTACAGTTTGTATACATTTAAATTTGTTATATACTCAACTTGTTTGAGGCTGAAGTGGTGTGTCAGCCTAGTTTTTAAGAAAGCTGTGAGGTGTGCAGCCTTGTGTAAGAAAGAACCAATTGATGTTGGCCTGTCTGGTTTGTCTTAGTGTTTATTGTCCAACTACACAGACGTGATTCCTAATAATTTTTTTAAATCTACTGCGTAAGTGAAGGTACTCTAGTTGTTGATTTGTTTCGCTCAGATTCAGAATTACAATGTCGGAAGACAGTCGAGAAATCGCCCTGACCAACCTGCCAAGAAAGCCAAGGAGCCAGAGTCCCTGTTCACAGAGGAAGAGTTCCAGCAGTTCCAGAAGGAATATTTCGGCAGGACCGTAGAAAAGAAGTAAATGTCATCCAACATCAGGGAAACTTTCTGACCAGATGAGACATGGAAATGGATTATCAGACCAGACTATATTCACTTGCCCTGAGCAAAGGAACAAAAAAAAACTGTGCTGGTGATATGATTGCACACACATATTGCAACATTCATGGATGCTGTTTGGTGAAAGTGACTGAAATGACTTGTAACAATATGTCCAGTTTATATACTGCTGTTTTTTGGTTTGTCCACATCTCATCTGAAGATGATATATGACAGTAAAGTGCAGTCGTTTCTCATGATTTCACTTTGTTTTCATGTATTACTAACTTGAGATTTGTTGAGACACGTTTGAAAGACATAAAACATTTGTTAGGATTATTCTATTTTCACACAGGTCTAAAAATTACATTTTCAGTACAGTAACTAATAGAAGAAATATAAGAAGAAAATATAGTAGTTGACAGATTTTCTCTGGTTGTCCATACATCACATTCACATGTTCACTTTGTCTTTGCTCGTAATAAGTTAAAGGCGCTCTGTATGCAATTTTTCTGCGTTTTTTTTTTTGTGAAAAACTGCATGAGGCAGAGAGCTGCACCTTTCTTTTACCAGTTGACCTTCTATCACTCACAGTCACAGGCTCAGGCTCATCTTTGGATTGAGGCATGTATTCTAATGGCCACAGGTGACCACCAGGGGGCAGTCCAGTCATTGCAGCTCTTGCCTGTGTGACCTCATGTCGGGTTCATCATTGGACCACTGCCTCAACTTAAAGACTGCTGAATACAATATATGGCGTTGTTTGTTCTTCATATTCACTTCAATAAAGAGAGGAATCGTGATTAATTTGGCAATAAAGAGTGGAGTATCCAAACCCATTTCTTCAGGATCAGTGTTTACGTGTTCTGTGACGTATAGATAGACATATGTGGACATTATATTTCAGCACTAATGTTTTTGTAAACCCTCTGAGTTTCTTTGAAAATGCTATATAAATGTAATGTATTATTATTTGTACTCATCCCTCATTCCGTCACAGTAAGGAAGAATAAAAATGCACACCAAACAAAAGCTCACGCCTGAGGAGGTGAAAGAAATCGCACTATTTGTTTCTACTTTGTCATCGGTATTGTCACGTGCGTCCAACCAGTGAACCCACAGTGAAACATGAGTCAAAGGATCCTCGAGCGGAGTAATCGCTGAGGTATACTTGTTTCATGTATTACCACTGCCCGGCTGTGCGACACACTCCCTCTATTTGAGCAGTCCCAACGCTGCAACTCCTCTCATCCGTGCTGCCTGAGACAACGACAGAAGCGTACTCTTGAATTGTACCGCGGATGAACACTTTTAGTGGCGCTTCGGCTCCCGATATACAGCAGTGTACTAGACCGCCTCAGCTCTTCCGTTTGTTATCGTGTGTCATATTCTCCATACGTCCTCTGTGGAAACCGTCCCGCACTAAAATGGCAGTTTAGCGGCGTGCGGCAGCGATCCTTGCAGCGGCAACAACTTGGCAGTGCAACGGCGTAGTGCACTGGCTATTTCTGGCAAAATGGCGTAAGTATTTTTGAAATACATTGTCACCCTCCTAATTGTTAATGTGGACTACGTTCTGTTGGTCGCTGGTCACCAAGTTATAAATCCGTATTGATTTATAAACATTCAGGAAATCGTTCCGTGATACTGTTTGTTTTCCTCTTTAAGTTTAGGTTCCATAGCGTTACAATCGGTTATGTTAAGTAGTCGTTATTTGTGTGGAATTGTCAAGGCGTTCGTTTGTGTCAGTGGCAAAGGAAGTCACTTAAGGCGTCTGACTTCGTATAGCACCCTTAAAACGCTACGTGTGTACGTGTATGGTGTTTGTGTATGTCAAACACTGACAACGTGGCGCGTCCAAAATGGCGCGCAGTCCAGTACGCTCGGCGCTCCGGCAGCCGCCTTGTTGTGGAAATGGCGGTCTCCCGCCCACATCTTCTGATGACTCACAGCGGAGGCGGAATAACGGCCAGAGCATGACCAAATTAGGAAATGCTTTCCCCCGGTGGGGGGCTGAGCGGTTTCCGTCACTTCGGCCCGGTGAAGCGGATTAGCTATAATTAGCCCCCCCCTCCCCCACAGCACTGACCTTAACTGTCTGAACGGTTCTCTCTGGACGAGCCAGAGAGGCTGTTACAGCAGTTACAGCCTGTTTCTGACAGGGAACGTGTAGTTTTAAAGCACTAATGGGAAGAGTAGTTCAATCCGCTAATGGACCCTGACATAATTTCACAACTGGTTCTATGATGAACTCCCTAAACTGTCACTCTGCCCTCAGTGTCCTTACAGAGGATCTAGAATTTAATTGTATTAGATGAGGTGTTAATTGGACATGCAAGCAGATCATCAAAGTTTCTGTCCATATCTGTTGAATGCTTTAATGGCTTTTATTTTAACAGTTGTTGAATTCAACCGGTGTGCATCTCATTTATTCAGGTCTCTCCCGGCAACCACCCTCAGCTTTGCTGCCGTCGACAGCAGAACCGAAGCCCTCGACTATTTACAGTCACCAGACCCGTTTGTATTCACCCGTTCACGGTTATCACTGACCAACGACCGCCATGATGCTCTCCCAGCTCGCCTTGGAGGACGTGGAGGCCCTGTACTTAGGTTGGTGTTGAGATGTGTCAGATGACTAGACAGGGATGTACTCTGAGCCTGATCGTTAAGTTTGATGCTCATTGAGGAAGTACCTTTTTTTTTTTAAACAGAGCCCTCATTTCTGATGGCTGACCCAACTGGGCCCCTTCTGGACAAAGATGAAGAAGCTCTTTCTCCCTCCTCTTCGCTAGAGGAGAAGGTTCCAGCTTCACCGCCCCTTTCCTTCTCCTCAGTCACATCCCCCTTGTCTCCCTACCACACCTTGCTGCCCTCCCCGCTCTCTGCTGCTTCCCCACCTTCCTCTCCTCCTCACACCCATCCCTCCTCCTTCCTGGAAACAAAGGCCGGAGCTGACTCACTGTCCTTTGCCTGGCTCGGTGCCGACCACCTGCTCGAAGACCACGTCGGAGCAGATGATGACAAAGGTGAGGTTCTGAAACAGATTTAAAAATGAATTGAACTGGCATTTACGAGGGGAGGTCAATGTGATGAAAACAACACGTGCACATGGCTGTACATGTCCTCGTTATCTGTAGTGAAAGTTGATGATCACACCTCCATTTGCACAGAGCAGGTGCGGCTCTAACAGCCACTGAGACCGGCTCTAACCAGTTCGACGTGTTTCACAGTAATGCGCGCCCTTTTACAGTTGGTGCGTACGGAGGTGATTCTGAAACAGGAACATGGCTCCTTTAGCTCCATCACTGCCTGAGTATGTGAAAAGAAGTCATTTGTAAATCCTCTGTCAGCAGATGACGCTTTTGCCGGCATGGACTGGATGTCTGAGAAAATCGACCTGAGTGATTTTGATCTGGATTCGCTCATCGGGTCCTGCTCGTCCGATGAGTCTCCTAGTTCCCCCGAGGATCTTCTGGCCTCCCTCGACTCCCACATGGATTTGGACCTGGACTCCTTGGACGCAGCTCATCCTGCCCCCCACGACAGTCTGGAGCTGCCCGGGGTTGCCTGTCTTCCTGTGGAGTTGCCCCCGACGGGGCTATCTGAGGCGAAGACGGAGGTGGTTCCTGATCGGGACGTCGTTTTGAAGACGGAGCCCTGCTCTCCGGCTCCTCCCCCCTCTCCCGCCTACACCTTGGAGCTGGAGAGTGAAGTGGATGTCTCTGACAAGGAGAAACCAGTTGCAGCCCTGACCGCCACCATCATCCCAGGTCCCAGCGGAAGCATTCAGACCACCAGTCCCATTGTGCTCTCCCTCCCCACCACCGTCGTGGTGCTACTCACCAACAAAGATGAGCCTTCACTTGTGTCGCTCTCTGAACAGTCCATGAAGTCCTCTCCTCTGTCAAGTGATTGTGAGAGCGACTCGGGCATCGAGTCAGTCGGTGGCTCACCGTCTCACCACCCATCCTCTCCTTCCACCCCCTCCTCCATAGCTGGTTCCTCCAGGACCAAACCCTACTCCAAACCGGAGCCTGCCTCCGCTTCCTCCCCGGCGGCCAAGGTCAAACAGGTGTCCGGTGCCCCGAAGGTGGTCGAGAAGAAACTTAAGAAAATGGAGCAGAACAAGACTGCAGCCACTCGCTACCGACAGAAGAAGAGGGTGGAGCAGGAGCTGCTGAACATCGAGTGCGAAGAGCTGGAGAAGAGGAATAATGAGTTGTCAGAGAAGGCGGAGTCCATCAGCAGAGAGATCCAGTATCTCAAGGACCTGATGGAGGAAGTCCGGAAGCACCGCCGTGGCAAGACCAGCGCAGTGGCTTAGAAACCTAATCCAGACGGCCCAGTCTGCTGCCAGGAACGTGGTTCCTGGTCCAATGTGAACATACCTTCAGTTCACTTCAGTCCACTGAATGGATGGGTGGGTGGGAAAGTGGAAAGCCCCCGTGAATTGAGATTCGTAGAGTAGAGCAGGTGGCTGGGAGTTGGTCAGGTGAAGCATCCGTACATGCTTGTCTCCCAGCCCCGTTAGAGCCGTATGTTCCCTGACTGCCGAGTACCAGGAAGCACGGTGCATATTTCTTTGTAGAGTAGGCATGTTCCCATTGTTAGCGTACACGTGTAACCCCTTGAGATACTCAACAGAGTAGGACCACACTCCTCACCGCTCTCCGATGAAATCACTCCAGTGTCGGTGAAATGGAGACTAGAGAACGACTTCTACCTTGTCCAGGATTCATCCCAGTGTCGCCCCATTCCTACCTTCCCCCTCTTAACAGCTTCAAGTCCAGTAAGGGGCCTCAATTAATTTATGAAATTTTGGGTGTCACTTTTTTTTTTCTTGCGTGTGTGTGTGTATATATTTTCTGTTTTTTTTTTTCCTGCTGATTCTGGCTTTTATTTTAAAACTTGAAAACCAGATGTCTTGAGTAGGTCAGTCACTAAAGTGCATCTCTGGCTTGTACAAAATGCTTTGCTTCTCCTTTTCTAATAAATTTCCGTTAGTGTCTAAAGTTGTGATGTGCTTCTTGTGGTTTTGTCCATTTAGCTGTGTGTGTGTGTTGATTGGAGAGTCTTGATGAGATTATTTTTCTCACATCAAAGTTCATAAAAGGAATAACATGGATATCAGCTGAGGAAAACCCAGCCATGTCCTCTTGAAAGACAAGTAAACAAAGGTGCTTCACACTGGTCACACTTTTCTAGACACCAGAAGATGCTTTACAGTGGATCTATTATTTACTGTGTTCATACCCTATTGGTGTTGAACTATGCATATGTCTGGTGTATCTGATAGTAAAGTTTAATTCTCGCAATGGTTTCTGAAGGATGTTAACGTCTGAAAAAAGCCTCCAAACAAACCGGTTCTAACACGTCTCATGTTGCCGCCTGGAGCTATGAGGGTCAACCAGGAAATGAGATGAAGGAAAAGAGTCAGCTGGGAAAGTCCTTGTCATTTTAAACCACGATGCTTTTGCATGTGGGTGGGGGCAGAGAGAAAGTCAAGGTTCATAGAGTGTAGTTTGTTGCCTCTGTCAGGCAGCGGAGCAGATTCAGTCTGGGCAGGAAAAACAAACACAAACTGACTCCCTGTAGTGAGGCGTCGCCCTCCTGAGAAGACAGATAAAAAGGAACAGACTAAAAGCTGCAGGCAGTAAGGAGGAGATAGTCAGTGTGACTTTGTTGTACGTCAACACTAGATGAAGGAATGGAGATGATGTTCACAAGATGAACATAGTCACCTAGTTACGGTACCAATTACCTCTTCTCACGCTGAGTGCCGCTAAAACCATGTATTTCCATGTTTGGTGCAGGTTTAGTTGGATCCCGTTTCTTTTCGTACATGAAACATGGAAACATGACTGGGGTCAGTATGTTGAGTGAATCAGTCCTGTGTACATGTTGTATGGTAGAACATGTGTGAAATATATTTTTAATGTCCTAGTCATGTGGAGTCTTAAGATAAAACAGTGTTTATCACGTCCTGAACTCCCAGACGACCTCCACCTGCTTGGTGAAGGAAATACCATAGGTATGTGTAGTGTATGTGTGTGTGTGTGTGTGTGTGTGTGTGTGCGTGTGTGTGCGTGTGCATGCTTCAGAGGTTTCATGCTCACATGAGACACCACCTCAAGAATCCAGCTGACATTTGCATGCGTGAGGAGTTTAACTTTCTGCCCGTGAACACGTGAACGCCCAGAGCCGGCATTCTCTGTACTTAGGGAACTTTGACTTCAAACTACCGGTCAGGGCGGCTTGACACAAAAAAGCAGCAGTTCTGTCACATTCCACTGCAGGCGGTTGCAATCCGGTTTACACAGGTTCCATTCATTCCTCCAGTTACAGACTACGTGTGCAGTCATGAGTTGGTCTCATCTAAAGCTTCACACTGAACAGCAAACATGAACGTTTGATTTTTACACAGTCAAAGAACATGTGCTGCCCCCGTCATGTTTGCACAGTAAATAAATCCTGCCATAGCTTCACTCTGACTTACAGAATGTCTCGACCACCATCTTCACACCACATCCTAAAAGTTCCAGTGACCAATATCACATGACGGGACAGTATGAATCTGAATGTAATTTGTTCTAGTTTGTTCTGCGCATGTGTGAAACTCGTCTTTCCTATCAAAGCGATTTATGGCATTTTACTGTTTTTAAATAAAATCTTTATTGACAACATTTTAAATCCAAAGAATGATATTTTTAGTTTTACAAATGAAATGTATTTGTTGTTATGTTTTTTCTATATTGTTATGACACTTCCAGGTATTTGATTTACTCATTGAATGAATATGTATTCCTTGTTCATGGTCATTATAAAAAAAGGAACATTAACATGATATAAAACACTTATTGTGTCTTCAGAGATCACACATCAAACAACAACAGTGACCAGAAGTAGTGTGATTGTCGCACAGGCGGAGAATAAATGAAAACAAGTGGGGTTTCCTGTACAGATCTGGTAATGACACATCTCCCTCAGGAGTTACTGACACAAGTAACAGGAAGTACTAACATCTGCGTTCATTTCAAACAGTAAGTGTTGGTCAGGCCACAGCCGATCGATCGGACACGTTCTCTGTGTATCTTTGATGAATACTCCTGGAGCTTCCATCTATTTCTCCTCTCTCATCTTACGATGAACGGTGTCTACTCCACCTGTGACACTGAAGGTCGGGGTGACACTTCACAAACGTCCAGTGTGTCACGTGTCACCCTGACCTTCAGCGCTCAGCGACGTCTGACAACCGGCAGCCAGCAACCAGAAAATAAAGTCTGCCCGCCAACAACAACGCTCTGATGTGATTATTATGAACAGGACGCCGCTTCTGTGGAGGTTCATTAATGCATCTTTCTTTTTATAGTTCACTTCTTGGTATTTAAAAGCAGCAGCGAGTCGGAAGTCGCTAACTTCTAGTAGAAGTTACATCAACAGAAAGGTTAGTTGAGTCAACGTCACTGAGTCAGCTGACGATTCAGCTGCAGTTACAGGTCGTCATGGTGATGTTATCTGCTATATCTGTCACAGAGAGGAGTCAGATGAGAGATTTTCACCTCTGTTTATTTCATCGTGTTTTGAGCGGTCGGTCTGACCCGTTAAATTGCTCTTGTCATGTGTCTGTATTTGTGATCTCTAGTTTACAGACGCATACAGTGGTCTGTATGGTGTCCATCCCTCCACTAAATGTAATGAAACAGTAACACAGCAGTAGCGATGGGCTCCTGGTGCAGAGGAGGTCATTAAGGCAGTAGAGGATCACATCCTGTCTGTGCATGGGCAGACCGGAGCCACGTCAGCAGGCTTTTACACCCCGGTTTACAGCACCTCCCGTCGTTTGTCGACAGGGCCGAGGAGAATTTAACACACCGACATCTGGTTTAGAGGAGGAAGGAAAACAGGAGCTGGGTCTACTTTGGGTTTACTTCAAAACAACTGCTTCCCTCCTGTGTTTTTGTACACCAACCGTCTGTAAATGACTTTTAGAACGAGAACTAACTACCGATAGTCATGACAGCAGCATGTACATGTGTCTTATGTTTGAATTTCGCAGCTTCACCTTTGAGTTTCACGCGGTCGCACCCCTTTGACCCCATCGCGGCTGAGTGAATCCTCCACAGAGGATCTGTGTGTGTGGCTGACCTCATTAGAAGTCATGAGCTGCAGATTAGAAGAAGATTTGCTTCAGAAAGTGGGATGACGTGCGCGCTCATCACTGTCTTTGTGGTACGACTCAGAAACTAAAACACCTACTATGTAAGTGAAGGGTGCACTGCTCATGTTTCTGACAATGTTCTGAACACAGTACATTCTATAAAATACTCACATACAATGTCTATATAAATATACAGTATATATATAAATTGCACTGATGATGGAATCATTTCATTATTATCATTCAGTGTAGTTTAGTTAAAATGTTGAAGGGAGATTTAAATACATTTATATGTTTGTGTGAGAGTATAAGACAAAACAATATTCTATGTATGTGTGTGTCCTGACTTATTTCAGGCTGTAGTGGGAAATGTGCAAACAGGATGAGGCGTTCTCTTTCTGGAGTTTCTAGGTGTTATCTCTCTCTTTGACGCAGGTCATATGAAAGATACGATCAATAGAACAGTCAAAAGTAAAGTATAAAGGAATGAAACGCCATATCTATGCAATTAGATGATTTTTTTCCCAACACATTTTGAAATGTATCATTAATTTTGAACAATTCTCGTTCTCAAAAAGTTGTATTGCAGCAAAACTAATTAAACCCTCACAGTCACACTGTCTGCGGCTCAATGACGCCATCTGGTGTCGATGTAGGAAATTGCAAGGATTGTTCTGACTGATTATGTTAAAGAGTCAGTTTGTACATTTATGTAGCGTTCATATGAAAGGGACAGTGTGCATATTAACAAACATCAATACAAAACACAAGCAAATATGCTGGGTTAGCAATTACAGTTAGCAATACACATCTGTCACAGGCAGGTCATTCACTAGACAGGTTACACACAATACATTTCAGTTTAAAACATAATGAGGAAAAAACAGTTACTGGAAGAAACGAGGGGAATGGGGGCGGGGGGCTTAACATTTCAAGAAGTTCTCCTATCACAGTGAATTTTACCCTTTGTTATCGGCTGGGTGTCAGGATATCTATGTCGGTGGGTCAAAGGTTCAACAGAAACATTTAGTCCAACTGTGTCAGCAGGTCATAGAATCTGTGCTGACACATCAAAATGAAAGTAAAAGTACTCTGACGGGTCCAGGTGAGATGGTGAGGTGGTCATCCTTTCTGTTAAAACTGCCTTTCCTCCATTCTGATGAACTATATAAACTGAACTATATAAACAACCTTGTCGGCTGATTTCAGTGTGATCTTTAACGGACCCAGATGTTTCTGCAATGACACATTCCAAAGAAAGAAGAGCCACACTTTGCCTGCAGAGGGACAATGAAATAAATGACTTACATCAAACTTGCATCAGTGACTGTGAAGCAAATTAATCTGTGCTCATGAGACAATAATTCAACAATCATGAATAAATATTTGATTTGTGAGGTTTTTTTTTGAAGTACCTGACATAATCTGAATAACTGGCAGACATTTATTAACCTACTGAGGGACCTGCAAACAGATTAGAGTACAACATGGTGTGGTGATTTAGACTTGTTTGTCGTTTGTACTATCTATGAATCAAATGAACCGAATATAAAAGACTAAAGTTACATGCAGCTGAATGTTGAATTCTGGCTGCATTTTATTTTTTGTGACTACTTATGAATGTTTGTTCATCGTCAGTGATGTGTATGTATGTGTGTGTTAATATGATGTAAACAGACAAAGAACAGACCGTAATAACCCTAATAGACCGTACAGCGCGTCTCCTGCAGGGACCGACCGACCACGTGACTCCGATCCCGGAAGTGACTCGCTGGCTGACTTCGAGCCATTCTGTCAGTCTGAGCTGGACCACCACCCACTTCCACCGAGAGTTGTATGCTGTTACCGAGGCTTTTTATCCGAAGGTAAGTTAGGATCCATGACTGTGAAGGTGGTAGGGGTCGGGGGGGTCGGGGGTGGGGAGGGGTTTCCACGGGTTTCTGACGAAGCAGCGGAACTCCTCCGTGTGCGTCGGGGACAGACCTTTGAATGGAGAGTTTGTCCCAGGACGAACCGGCGACAAGACTGGGAACCACGACTGTACGAGCGTTATATGACAGGTCATTTATCTGTAACGTAGCAGGAAAGGTGACGTTTCAAAGGTCCTTCGGGGGAGAAAGCAGCAGAAACCCCAGTGGAAAATCACTGGGACAGTCTGAGTCACAGTCACGTGGTCGGGCTGGTTACATTAAAACCGGCCCAAAGTAACAAACTGAGTGAAGTTGTCGACTCACCAGCACTTTGAAACACAGCTGTTGACCTCCTAGTCCGGGTGAGTGTTTCCAGAGGGTCGGACTGTCTGCGGTGTGTGTGTGTGTGTGGGGGGGGTCGTCTGAAGAGAGCTTTGTTCTTTGCCGAGGTTTGAAATAATGTTTCAGATAACTGGTCATTTCCAACTGTCTCCACAGAATGTCTGCCTCCGTCCACCGTCACGTCATCTGGGAGTCCGACGGGCTGGTGGCGTACCTGAACCCCCGGCCCTGGACCCCAGGCTCGGTTCTCTTGGAGAGCAGCAAACCTGGGAAGCCAGGAGGCAGCATCTTCCACCTGGGGGAGCAGGAGTACTTGTCATGGCTGATGGGGGCCCGGGCTGTGGCCCAGCTGCTGTGTGACAAACTCAGTGTTCGGAGGTGTGCGCTGGTCGCCAGGCCGCACACAGACAAACCTGCCCAGGTGAGGACACCTCCGTGTTCAAATCCGTGTTCATTTCAACAGTTCAAACCCAGCTGACGCCCGTGGCTGTGTGAGTGAGTTAAAGTGTCCTGTAGTGACCTCTGAGGGTCCGACTCCGGCTCCGGCCGTGAGCTCCCGCTGCCTGCGGGTTCATTGAGTCGGCGTCCTGCCAGGGGGCGCTGTGGCCGCGGCGTGTCGTGTTGTTCTAGAACGGACACACACACATGCAGCTGAACGCGATCAAAGTTCAGACAAGCAGGTGTAAGTTTCACCCTCTCACTTCCTGTGTGTAATCCCGCTCCCGGTTCCCACAGATCCGCGTCCTCCCCCTGCACGGTCTGGATCCAGAGTGGTGCCCCATCCTGGCAGAAGAAGAGGAGCACAACTGCCACGACCCGGGATACTGCACCTCCAAGAACGCTCCCCGATGGAGCGACGCCAGTCTGAGCGAAATCCAAAGCAAGATTCGGGCCAAGCTCCCGGACCCCGATGCCCCCCACAACCTGACGTTCCTGGGGGACGATCCGTCCCACCCCGGCCTGTTCTCACGCATTGTTCGGGGAGAGGAGCAGCACTGGCGCGTGTGGGAAGACGAGGGTCACGTGTCTTTCCTCACCCCTTTCCCCAACTCCCCCGGCTTCACCGTGCTGGTCCCTCGCCGACCCCTGACCTCCAATATATTCGGATTAGAGGAGAAGGATTACCAGGGGATGGTGCTGGCCACCCGAAAGGTGTCTCTGCTCCTGGAGGAGTCGTTGGGCGCCCGGGGCGTGGCGCTCATATTCGAAGGCTTTGAGATTGACTATGCTCACTCCAAACTCATCCCTCTGCTCCAGCCGCCGTCCTCCGTGGTCGGAGACTGCAGCGCTCGCCCTGCCCGCTGCTACCACACGTACCCGGGTTACGTGACCTCGGAAGACGGCCCCGATGCCAGCGTGGAGGATTTGAGGGAGTTGCACAGAAAAATCACACAGATGTAAATCTGTTGTCATTTTTTTTTTTTTTTTCCCTCAAGTGCCTGATTTTTCTACGTTATCAGTATGTAACAGTAATGTACAATTGAAAAATTACAAATACACAATATAAATAATGATTTCAATTCTGTCAGCACTTTGATTGAATGTGTACAGTAATTAGGTTTTATAGGACTGTAGAATTTTATCCAACAAAAACTAAAAACATTCCACTATTATGTGTGTGTCTCTGATTTCACTGTCCATCCGTTTTCTCTCGTTTCCCCCTTGAACCCTCCCGCTCGTCCTCCTGCC